>VXBI01011924.1:361350-458228 GCA_013397375.1 Toxostoma redivivum
GACCTTTAAACCCGCGCCGGCGGCGGGACTACAGCTCCCAGCGGCGGCAGGACTGCGGCGGAACTACAGCAGGACTACAGCTCCCGGCACTCCCGGCGCTCCGGGCACGGGCTCGCGCTCTGCCCTTGGCGCAGGCGCGCCGCGGGGCCTGGCGGTGACGGGCGGCGCGGCTGCGCTCAGCGCTCGCCGCCTCTCCCCGCGGCGGCCCGGGCGCTCCGTCCTGCCCCGGCCACCGGCCTTGCGCCGCGTCCCACCTGCCGAAGGAGGGGCTGTCGCGGCCGTCCCGCGGAAGGGCGGGGTTGTCGCCTTTCCGTTCGCTCCCCTTTCTCCGCCGCCGCACGCGTGACGCCTTTGTCAGGCTCCGGGCCCTCGGCTTGGCCCGCTCCTCTGCCCGGGGCCATGGCGGAGCAGACGGGCTTGGCGCTGCCGCAGACCATGGACAGGTACGGGGAGGGAACGTTCGGGCTGGGCCTGTGAGCCCCCCGCGGCGGGTTTAGGGCCGGTACCGCGGGTCCGAGTTCATTTTTTGCCTTCTAAAATCCTTGGTGGTCTGGCAGCAGTTGTGCGAGCGCTGTCGTAAAGCAACGCAAGGTAGCCCGGGCAGGTGAGGGGCGAGGAGGGCTCGCTCCCGCAGCCCTCGGCAACAGGAGCTGTCGGTGTGTGTGCCTGAGCTGGGCGGGCTCTGGGGCAGCCGGGGGGCTGCAGGAGCCTGTCCTTGTCCCTGGGTCTGGGAGAGCCTCTGGGTAGGGAACGCACTGACGGGCACGCGAAGTGAGGCACCAAAACATGACATAAGCTTAGCCGGCCTTGTGTGTTTTGTTGCTGGTTTTATGATCTGAAGGAAGCCTACAATTGTTTTCTGGAGCGTTCTTGAAAGTTACGGCCTTAGAAGTATTATGACTTAAGCATCTTTCCTTGTCTGTAATTACTGACTTGTACATTCTAGTTATTATATTTGTTTTCTGTTCATACTTTTATTTGAATATATAGCACTTTCACGTTGTTCCACTGAGCACTTAAGATCCCTTAAGTGTAGTTTTGACTCATCCAGGAAGCCCTTGCAACCTGTCGGTGGAGATCCAGATGCAGTCAGGCTTCTGTTGATGTACCTGCCAAGTTTTCATCACAAGGAATCAAAAAAAAAAAAACCCTGGTGGTTTTGTCCTTTGTAGGTAGCCTCTAAGGAAAGACTATTTAATGAAATACAGCCTGTCATCAGGCAGGTGATGGAAACACAAACTATGGGAGGCAGGGGTAGAGCTTGTACAGCCTGAAAGGTGAGAATGAAAGGTTCCAGTTTGATATGGAAAGAGGACAAAAGTGATTTGGGGAGGGAAAGTTTGTGTTCTAGAAAAACTGAATAAGTAAGAGACAACAAGGGATGTTTTATGTTATAAGAGTGTTGCTGAATCAACTCCTCTTAAACTAAAACCAAAACCAAACAACAAACTTTCATCTACATCCTGAATTTTGTAGTCCAGTAATATGTAGTATTTTGTGTTTTGGAGTTCTGGAGTTCTAGGAAGAAACCATGATAATAACAAGTGTATGCCCTGATGCCCATGGCTACTGTATCACACTCTGAAGTCCTAGTTCACCCTGTTGGGAAATGGCTGTGAGGTGATGCTTATAATCTTCGTTGTGACCAACTGTTAAATTAAACAGTTAACTGGAAAAAAAAAAAAAAAGGGAAATTAGTTACCTGGTTGCCAAACCAGTTTACTGTTCTTCAGTTGTTACCTGTAAAAGAGATGTGAGTTTTGATGTACATTTAATATTCTTATATCCTTTCAAGTTTGTGAAGTTATAATTTGTGTCTCTGGCTCTTTTCAAAGACTTTTTCTAATATACTTGGAGTAGTTTGCTTTGTAAAACAGTTGGACAATGTCTCTGATTTCCTTAATAGCAAGGACAGCAGGGAAATAATTTGAAGTACCTAAGTGGCATAAAGAGGCTGTAGCTTTAATGTTAGAATTCCTTGGGCTCATTATAGGAAACTTTAGAAATAGGAATGTGACAAGTGGTGAATGTAGTAGGAAGAAGGAACCAAGTATTTAGGATTTTAATTTAATTCATAGTGTAGCACAACATCAGTAGAAGGATTTTGGACTAACCAAGACCTCAAAATGCAGTTGGTGTAAATAATTTTTCTGGTTTATATTTGGTTTTTGGAGCAGGGTTACATTTGAATAAATAGATTTTTTTTAAACAGGGAACAGCATCTGATGTTTCTGAAGGTTGTACATAACTGTTGTCATGTTGTTTGTAGTGGTGATCAAGATAAACCTTCAGTATTTCATCTTTAGGGACATACCCCATGGTTAAATTTTCTGTGGGGATTCTGAGGAATGGAAATACTTTTCTATCCTGTAATCTTTTTTGCTCATGACAGATTATTTGTTTTCCTCAGTGAGAAAAAAAAAACAGATATGCAAAATCTTAAGAGTAATTCCTAATGATTATAGCTTAACACAAAATGCATACTTTAAAAAAAAATACAGATCTTTTAGTGAAGGATGCAGAAAACAGCTTTCCAGTGAAGATCACTTTCATTTGGATTCTAATAGTTAAGGAGAGGAAAATGAAGGGTTTTCTTCTGTTTCCAGTACCTACATCACCACCGAGAGTGGTGACATGCTGTTGTATCAGGAATTAGGTGTTTCTGTAGATCTGAATGCATGCATTGCTTTGTATGCAAGGGTCTTTAATACAAGTTCTATAATTCCCTGTTTGTGAGAGGGAACAATTGGATTCTTCTCTTGACTCATAGATTCTATACCTGTATGATTACAGTTTGTTTTTTTTTTTTTTCCCTTAATAAAGTTGTGCAAGGACTGACAATAGCATCACCACATTGTTGCCTGGGATTAATCTTTCTTTGATGTAATTTGTGCTCCATCCTTTATTTGCCTGCATAATTTCAGTCTAGAAGCAACCCATGGATTTATAATGAGGGTAAATAGCTGTTAAAATTTAAGGAGTTAGTTACTCAAACTTTCTAGCTAGGGATTTTCTACTTACTTGAAGGATTGGCTGTAGCATAAATGCAAGAAGCATAACTGTAAAGTGACACTACATTGTGGATTGTCTCATCTGCAGCATTTAGGAAATTAATCCATATGATTGACATCAACTTTTTTAGCCTCAAAATTAGAATTTCTGTCCCTCTTGTATACTTTTTCTTCTCTTTCATCTTCAAATAATAGTTCCAGATACTAATTCTTAAAATACTGTCCTTTTATGAAAGCAGGAATCTTTATACTCTATGGTAAAAAGACACATTTCTGGACTAATGTGTACACTTGAAGCCAGGGATTAGTAATCTGGCTAAATTGTGAGATTTTATTATTATTACATTATTTTTAATGCCTTTGTTCATGTTAGTTTAATACGTAAATTGCAGAATTCTAGTAATCTTCATTAAAATCCATTGAAATTAAGTGGCAATGGGTTTTTTATGTGCTGTGAATGTGAGCTTTAGTGCTAAAATATACTCATATTTTTAACTTTATTCTCTTGACTTCGGTTGAATTACATATGGATTGCTCTTGCAATTGATTATGCCACGGCTTCAGAATGCTGGGGTTCTGTTTTTCAAAGCATGTCCTGTGGTGGTGATTTGTGGTACTTCATGTACTATCTAAATTGAAGACAACTGCTCCCTTCTTTTCATATATTTTCCACCTGGTCAGAACATGGTCACTATTGCTTTCTGTTACTTCTGTCTTCAAATATGTTAGTCAACATTTGATCGATAATCTGTTGAAGGCTTGTGCAGGTACATGGTGAAGAATCAACATAGAGGTAATTTTAGCATGGTTTAGTTTTTGAATTAGCATTCTTAATTTCCTGACTGGATGGTAGTTGCTCAGTTGAGGTCAATATCCTTGATAAAAACTAGAGCAACATGATGGGACTTTAAGTCTCTACCCTTGCCATTCCCTATTGAAAGGAGGCAAGAGAGTTGAAATTGCGGGTGGACTTTAAAAGCAATTAAACAATAAATTGTTGTTTGCCTAAGAAATTACTCTTACTATCAAGAGAGGAGTACTGCTGCAATTCAATCTTCTCTTTGCCAGATCACTGATTTATTGGAGAAATGCTAGCAATTGTAGTTGAAAAATTGCAAAATGTGTTGGATTTTCTGTTTCAGTTTTTTGAACTGTCATCTGATTCCATGGTAATTTTTTTTTCTCTTCTCCAAGAAAAAAGAATATGCAATGACTTTGTACATAATATTCAGTTTCTCTTTCCATTCCAGTCACCATTTGTGGTGGTGTTTGTGTTGAGAGCAGTAATTTCCTTCCTTCTTGGAAAGTGCAGGCACTGATTCAGTTTTATTTGCACAATTAACTGTTGATACTTTAGTAACCTAATACATGGTTTTGGATTAAGACTCTAATGCTGCAACCTCGACAGTGTAATTAGTGCAGTGTGGTCCTTGATTGAAGATGTTTATTCTGAACATCTTAAACTTGTACTGTATGTTGTGCTCTGATTTCTCTTACTGATGGAAGTTGACACATGAGTAACTCTGTAGTAGTAGAGTTCAACCAGATATGCAGAATAATAACATAAAACACAATACAGGATCTATGTATTATTATCTTTTATTTTTCACAGAATGCCATCTCTGCAGTTATTCAGTCTGTTCTACTTGTACTGATTAAGCATATTTCTCTTCCTTGTCCTACCTCAGGTAATTATTTTCTTTCTTGACAACAGAGTTAAACTCTCTTGAGAGAGGTCTTCTTAACTTCTGGTCAAAGTCTGTCAGTATCTAGAAGTACCTGGCTTTCTGTTCTTCCTTGAGTGAAGGTTATTTATGCTTAGAAGGAAAGGGTGTGTGAGAGTAGAAAATGGACTGTGCTGGGTTAACCTCTGCCAGGAGGGAAACAAGGGGTTTCTTTTTCCTTGTCCTTACCCCAACTATTTGGAAGTTGATGTTGATACAGGATGGAAAAAGCAAAATCAGACACATATCTTGGAGAGTGGGTTTTAAGAGAAGTTTGAAACAATGCCTTTATAATAGCTTGGCTTTCTCATGACTGCTTCATCCCAGATACATCCCTTAGTATTTTGCTTCACTTTATGCTGAAGGTTCTATGTAGATTGACTCCTTCCTGTGTCTTATCTTATTAAAAATTATTAGTGGAGACTTAATGCCGACCTGTACACTGCCTTTTGCCCATGTGAAATATACAGGTGTCAGTATGTTATTTATAAACTATCTTAATCTTTTGACTGTCATCTTATGTACATTATTTTTCTATCTTTGGTATGCTTAAGAACAAATGTACGTTTCAATTGCTGCTTAACAAGTAACTTCTACCTGCAGACAGTAGGTAATTATTCTTCCTATTTAAGCGTGAAGAAACTCTTGAGAGACAACTTAAAATTTTTTGTACTCAAACTCTTGGCATCCTCTGTATTATGGAGGCATTCAGATAACATTTTCATTTGTTATATCCACTTTCTCTATAAAGGCTATACAAACCCCTGCTTATTGATCTCTTCCATGTAAAAGTGTTCAGACTGTAGTAGTGCTTAAAGCTCTAATGGTTTCCTTTGCCGTGGTGTCTTAAAGTGCTCACTGAAGTTGAAGTGTCTGACAATTAGTGCAAAGGTGTTAAATATACATATAATAATTTACAGACAAATATTAAAAGGTTGAGGTATCAATTTTGGAACAAGTTTTTAAAAGTAATACTTAAAGTGGTAATGAATATGCCAGCTGTTTTAGGCTTCTTTGGTGCTTTTGACATCTTTGCCTGCTTATGGCCTTTCTGCATTGCACAGAAGGTGGAAAATTCCTGGTGTGAAAATAAGTGCTTTCTAATGAAAAAAGCAGCACAATAGGCCAAGCACTAAATTTTTATAAGATGTAAATGCCTATCTTTATCAAAAGAGTGTGTGACTTGCTCATGCTTTTACTGGCATTTGTAGTTTACCAGAAGTAGCAAATTCATCACTAGTGCAAAAGAATAAGAAGACTCAATCTGAAGTTAAAGCAAACTGCTTCTGTCTGATGTTTCTAAATGAGACTGTTGAGATTACATAAGTTGGTCAAAGGACTGGAGCACATGACTTACTAGAAAAACCTAGAGGGAACTAGGCCTGTCTGAAGAACAGATGGCTTGGGAGATCTGATAACCTTCTACCTACCAAGGTGGTTGTTCAGAAGACTGACTGTGGAGATTCCTGGCAGGATGATGAGAATCATCTGTAAATATTAACAGGGAAGTTTTCAACATGTGAGAATGGGAATGATGCAGTTGAGCTTGGGAGCAAGTTGCCCAGTGCAGATGTAGATCTCTGCCCATAGGGCTTTTCAGGACCCAGCTGGAGAATGCTCTGCTGTCTGGTCTGAATTTGGTGTTGTTTCTGTCTTGGGCAGGAGGTCTGACAGGATCTCCTGTGGTCCCTTCCAAGCTGTAATTCTGTGATACCAGGTCTAGATGCAATCCCAGTTTAAGTGGGAAAACAGCACAGCGTCATTTGCACTGTATAAGTCATTCATACTATGCTGGAGGTGCCAATAGGGAGGTACAGTCCGCTGACACCTTCTAGCAAATCTGCACTTGGCCTTTTTTAGCACTGGCTCTGAAATTTGTACCTAAAAGTAAAGATCTGTCTAGTTGGACTGGGAATTTGCTTTATTTCTCCCTTAAGAATTTTGTTCCTGTCGTGTTGATGCTAATATGAATGCTTTCTGTCAAAAATTTCTAAAACTGAATGCAAGTGCTTATGCTCAGGATTTTTGTGTCGGTGATTCTGGGGGAAGGATTAGACACTTCCTGCCTAATACTACTGTATGATAAGAAAACTTACAATCAAAATGTCTACTTTTAAATGCTGCTTTAAAAAATTGCACTGAAGTTGTATTAAGTGAGGGACTAGCTGTTCATTTGTTTCTAAGTTAACATAAAAATTCAACTGGCCTGCTATATAATAGTTTCTCCTTTAACAAGTAAATACCAGTTATTTAAGGGCTAACCAGGGAATCCTTGTATGTGCTTGATTTTGGAAACAACTTTCACAGGAAAAAATTTTTGGGTAAGTGTTGTTAGTGTTTCTAGGTTTTCAGGTGATTGCTGATGAGAAGTATGGACTGTTTAGTGTTCTCAGTTTATGTTTCTCTGCTTGTTTCCTCCTGTGGCCATGCAGCTCTTCTCCAGTGTGTACATAGTAAAAGAAACTGCTAACGCTGTGGGAAGGTGGTAAATAATAGAGTTGTCATGACAAGAGGGGCTGGCATTCAGTGGTATTTTTTTGAAGCCATGTTGATATAATTAATTATTTCTTCACAATCTTTCTAGAAAAAAAGACAAGACCCTCTGTTTTAAACCTGCAGTGTGGTCATTATGTACCTTCCAGATCTCTTCTCATTTGTTTCTTCTAAGTGCGTCCTGGAATGTGAATATTTTTGTTTAGAAGTGGATATTTTTTATTGGCTAAAGTGTGCCAACATAAGTGAGCTTTCTGTGAGGGATGTAATTACAGAAGACCATGTGCAGGGTGCTTGTGACTGTTCTACTGGTGAGTCATGCAGTCAGTTCCACAGCTTGCTGAGGAGAGTTATTTAATGTTAAGATCAGACACCTTCCACTTTTGTTCACATTTATTCAGAGTAAAGACGTTTCCAAATTTTCAGTGTCTGCCACATTTGATAGGTGGATTTTGTTTTTCTTGAGGTATTAACATTCCAAGAATTTATCTTGTTGGCATTTAAAATTTTTGGATATTTTTTAGGTCAGAAATTGTTCCAATTTTTATTATTAGGATTATATAAGATGACTGACTTAAGTAGAGCTTTTTGGTTTGTTCTCTTATACTGTAAATTTTCTGGTAAAAAGTAGAAATTGTAAACTAGAGAATAACTTGAGTAATGGTATCTGTCATAAACTCTTGAATTCAAAGCAATTTGCTTGCTTTGGAGTCTTCCACTTTGTGCAGTTGGAGGACTACACTTCCTTTTTTTTTTTCCTTTTCTTTAAAAGAACACAAGATTGCTTACCCTGTATACTCAGTTTAACCATGAAACTCTCTAGGAATACATAAAAAAAAAAAAATCAAACTTCTATTTCACTTTCCCTAAAAATTGGATGTAAAGCAAGGAACCATGTTTGGTTTCTAACAGACATCTATGCTAATGCATTTACTTCTGTAACTAAAGCTACTGTGCCTAAAGATTCATTTGTACTTCTCCATTAAGTGTGTGACATTGAGCTCACATGATACAGATTCTGTGAATAACTTTGCATTTCTTATCATTTGCTTATCACAGCAACAGCTTAATATCAAGATGGTTACAGTTTTAGGCAGGTCAGACTTGGTCTATTCTGTATGTAGGTTGCTCCTGATATTTGTAGCATCTGTCATGTACTCTATACATGCACCATGAGTATCAGTGTTGGTATTTTTCTGATGCAACTCCCTTCCCCTTTCCCCCAGTGCAAAATAACATTGTTGGTTAATAGAAACTACATATTTTTTGTCTTCATTTGGAGTCTGGTCATCTTAGAGGTAATTAATAAGTAATTAAGATGTTTAAAGTCACATTCAAGGAAGTAACTTTAAATAGCCTCTAATACGTAATTTCCTAGTTGCTTCACATCTCTGTTACTTCCTGTGTTTGTTACTATTGACAGATTTGTCAAACAATGCATGAGAAAATGTTTCCCCTATATCATATTATATGCTATCTACACTAAAAAATCCATTAAATTTTCAAAGCATTAATTTAATTCTATTAGAATTCCTCACTGTTTGCTATTTATGTACTTGACTACATGTCAACTTTCTGTTCAAATCATGTTGTTCAAAGCATGTTTCAGTTTTGTAAGTAAATTGTTTTGTGTGTGTGTATGGGGTTCTTTGTTTAGGTTTGTTTGGTTGGTTTTTCTTTTTCCATTTAGTTTTAGTCACTTTTGTTTTTCTTCCTAAGATGGTATGAATTAGTGTTACCCACCCCTAGCAGGCACTCAGTAGCTTAAATTGTTAGCTGTAGGCCAAGCTGCTAATATACAATAGTAGAGTTCAGTTAGCAAGATGCATAATGTTTTAGTAATAAAGTACTTATTGTGTGAGTAGTAGTTTTTCCCTGATTTGTCCTTTGTAAATGTCTAGAAGGACCCTGTTCTCCCTCCCTCACTTAGGAAATAAAACAAATGTTTCTAACATCAAAATTCATTGCATATTTAAAGGCTGATAGCAAGGCCACTGAGCTTTGGTGATTTTTTAGCTTTTCCTTTTGAAAGAGTATGGTAATACTAAAGCCTTTAAGATAACTGAATTTTGAAGACTTTGTGAAAGCAGTATGTCTGAATAACTGGTTGCAAAAGTTTAACTTATCCAGAATGAAAGCTAATTTTTACTGACAGTCTAGATTTGGCAAACTAGACACTAAAACCCGACAAGATAGCTAGATCTGAGGAGAGACTCTAAGCTGGCTAGAAGCAAAGACCATAAAAACTTCCTCAGGCTCAATTTAAGCACAATAGGTGAGGCCTGGCAGTTAAAGGTTTAATTTTACCCACAAGCTTGAAAGCAGCCAGCAGGATTCAGTGAACTGTCCTTTACTTGTATCTCTGCCTTTATATAGTGCAATGAACTCAAGTGTAACGTATTTCCCTTTGATTTAAGCTATAATTGAGAATATAATGAACTTTGAATTGAACTTCTTATGATCAGTAGATCTTTCTGGTGCACTTTCTAGTTAATTATTCTATGTGGTTTTAATGTGTTTGTTTACTGGGTTTTAGTTATGCACATGCTTTTATTAAAAGCTTTTTAAAATGTCGTTTATATGATGTCATCCTGAGGTTAGAGGAAGCGAGAACCTGTATGTGAATACCACTTGGGTGCCCATATGTTCACACCAACATTAGCTTGATACTCTGTACTTGAGCTGTTTCTATTGAAAGCATTGCTTTTGTAGTTACTGTTTTGTCTAGATCCTTAACAATGTCTCCTTTACCCAGCATTGCACCCTATCCATGATGACTAGGCAGAGCAGAATTGGGTATAAGGTCAGATGACTCTCAGGACTTCCTTTGAGAATTTTAGACTTTGTTTCAAGGTGATAACGTGTTTTCTAGATGAGTGATACAGGCTGGCATATGGCTGCTGTGCCATGCTGCCTTAAAAGCATCCACTAAAGTCACCATGGAGAATCTCAGACTGCTATTTTTGCACCAGTATCTGTTCTTCACTCACTGTATTTCTCTTGTGTGTTTTCCCCCTTAGGATAGTGTGAAGGTGTTTTGAGTTTGATAGGAAGATTTTGGATTGAAGATAAAAGTATTTTCCACTGTGTTTGATGGCCAGGAAAATACTGGGGAAAGAGCAGCCTTCCATCTATAATCCTGCAAGTGGGTTCATCTGTTCTGGCACTTAATCTCCTCTGTGAAGCATGACATAAGCTAACATTTCTCAGGTTAATGGCATTCCTCTCTTTGTAGCCTTTATCAGGGGTTTGTAGGCTAGGCTTGCATTCCCTCATGACCAGGCAGTGGCCCTCTAGCACAAGATCTAGCACAAGCTGCTGGTTCTTCACACTCAGGAACAGGAAATGCTTAGTGGTAGCATTTGCAATAAGGTGTTTCTCTTGCTCTTTGAGAGAATAGTTTGCTGTCCCCCTACTAAAATTCTGGCCACCTCCAAAGCAGCCTAATGCTACTAAGTAACTCCATTTTTCTGACATCCTAGTCTTCCAACTTAAACATGATCTTGTAGTAGTTAGAGTGTAGTTGACAAGTTCTGTGTAAAGCTTATCACCATTTATCATCAAAGATATTTTATCTGTCAACATAGACTATACATAAAAAGTTGTTATAGAAGCTCATGAAAAATTGCCTCTTCCAAACAGCAGACTTGTGGGTCATCCTTTAGAACTGTGCCTTTTTATGGCTAGTTATTGGCATGCTTTCAGTCATTTCTTTCAAGATATGTTTTCACTCCTCATTGACTTGGCTCTCTGTGCTATTGTTGTTATCAGTTATGTTTTAGCTTTTTCACTTTCTTCTTTCTGGATGTGAAATTCAATTGCAATAAGCTGCTCAGGCACTTTGTGCTTAGCAGGACTAGGATGCTTTAGTCTTGCAGCAAGATGTCAGCAAATTCCTGACACTTGAAGGAAAAGAGCTGTGCTTTATGATGTGGGAGAAATGTAGAAAATTTATTGTTTTATGAAGGAACTGTAATGAGAGGGAAAATGCATTTTTAGCTCATGATTCTAAAGTGCATCATGCATGTTCAAATTTGCATTTCCCACAGTAAGAGTTAGGTCTAAAAGTCTAGTAGAACTTTCTTTTCTGAGAAGTTTTCTGATTTTTCCTGACCATTCATATGTGTATGCCACTGAACATAAGAGGAAGAATTCCAAGATGTTTCCATTCCCACTTGCAGTACTGAATATTTAAAACCAGATCATAGAACAGCTTTGCTGTCCCAGTCTAGTAAGTCATCTTCCATTAAGTGTTGTGGATACAAGGACATCTGCTGGGCTTATGGGGCTTTAGAAATATTTGCAAATCTTTTACTAGTATGTATAGATAATTAACATACTGCTTTTAAATTACTTTTTTGTATTGCTTTACAACAGTCACACCTGCTTGAAAACAAAGCTGTTTCATGATGAATTCAGCTTTCATAAATTGAGTCAGATTTGATTTAAATAACATGAATTAGATACTGTCTTCCCTCCCATGTAAGACTGGTTTTGGAAAAAAGTAACCTTTTGAAGGGGTATAGCTTAATAAAAAGCAGAGCAATCTAGGTATGTCTGATAGTGGAGGTCTTAGGTTTATGTTGGAGCTGTAGCTCCAACCAGGTACCAGAGACAGTGGGCTCCTTACTGGTAAGAAACTTGAGATTTGGAGGATCCTGGTTTTAGGCAAGCCTTGATTTCTTAGATTAGTCATTTGGAGTATAGGGTCTCTAATCTTCAGTACAACTTTCTCCCCATCTGCTTTGCTCTTCACACAAGCAGAGTCCCGAAAAGGGTTTGTCTCTGCTGGAGAAAAAAACTGATGCAAAAAATGCATTTTTCTCAGAGTCAGAACAGAATTTTTGAGACCGGAAAGCTTCTGCTGGGGAACTGAATCTAAAAGGCATTTGTAACCTTATATTCAGAGCTGCAATAGTGATATTGGTCTGGGGTTTTGTATGTTTTGTTTTGATTGTTTTTTTGAGCCAAGGAAGTGTGGAAAAATACATTAGTGTTATTGATTTGGCTATGTAGAAAGTCATCAAGGAAAAAGGTTTGAGTTTCTATCAGAAACAATGCTTTGTTCCACCTTTTCAGCCCTTTCTATTTCAGGTTATCTGAGTAGCAACCTGATTCAGTGGTAAGAATCAAGGTCATATTTTATTCAGTACAAGAAAATGGAAAATCTGGCAAGAGCCTAGATACCTGTTTTGAAATGGTTTTATTTAGTCCTTTCTGCTACAGCTGCTGTCAATGGAAAGAGATAAAGCTGATGACAGTATACAGGGAATTTACTGTTCATTATTCATGGCTTGCTAAAGGTTTAAGTCTGTAAAGGATTTTGTTATTCCTTTCATAGGTCTTTCAGGTTTTCAGGTATCATTGGCTGGCAAGAAATTGGATGAACTAGTTAAAGAAAAGATGCAAATTTTTCTTGACAGAGAACTTGAGAACAAAATTTAGTCTGTAACCATTGTCATGGACAAATGCACTAGTTAAAATTGCAGTGTAGCAAGATTATGTTCATGCTTAAATCTGTCATTATTTGAATAAACTCTAGACTGGCATTTTGTAATGGTATCCCCAGAGCTAACTAACTCTGTTGTGAAGTCTTTAATTTACAAATAAAAATCTGAATTACAAATTTAGAGCAGTTGTAGACTTAAATAGGATGTGGAATGAGTGAGTGAATCTTTACCTGTAATGCAGAAAAAAACTGCTGAAGAGGAACAATTACCATTATTATTATTTGTTCTTAAAGTAAATTTGGGGATTCTTAATATAAAAAAAATCAATGAACAGTGCAAAAACTTGTATTCTGTAAGAGCTTGATACTGAGTGCAATGAACCAAAATGTCAGCCATGCTTTGTAATCCTTATAAATCTTAGTTGGGGTCTCAGCATTTTCATCTAGATTCTTACTAACTTGTGGTTTGTCTGTTTTTCCTCCTCCTGCTTAGGAAGGTTAATGTGTCCTTTCATTTGGGACTGCACTAGGTGCACATTGGGAGCATGAAGGCAAAAAGAAGGGTGGTGTTACAGGAGTGAATAGCATGACAATTTGATACAAACCGATGTGGGGAAGAACAGAAAAAAAACAAGTCAGACTTTGCTTTTGCATTCCCATTAAGATGAATGGAAGAAACTACAGTTCTGATTCCAGATGTCAGTCATAAAGTAAAAAGTCTTCTCAAATGCAAGTGGAGGCAGCTCTAGTTTTAGATCACCACAGTTTAAATTTACATCTGTACCTACTATAATGTGTTCTGTACTTAAACTGAACATATGGACCTTACAGGTTCATTTTATGGATTGTTCAATATTAAATTGCTTTCTCTGCAGTCTTCCCTGGAATCTGAATCTCAAATTGTACTCCCTTTTACAAGTATGCTGGTACTAAATTGATACAGGTTGCCCGCTGCTCTGACAAGTTGCACTTGCAATTTATTCAACATACTTCTACTGTAGAGGTTAAAAAGATTCAGTGCTTTAAAGAATGTCTTGCAAGTATTTTATAGGCAGAGTCATTTCTATTTTAAAAAATGGCTATTCTTCTGTAAATAAGCACTTTCAATTTACAAATAAAACACTACCCAAAATAGTTAGGTCTGAAAAGCAAAGCTGTTAGGCAACAATATTTTTCATTTCTTGAAGTTGGAGCCTGACAAAATTTAACTTCCTATTGCATATTCCCCCTTCTTTTTCCTCAAAGAGGAGCTAAAAACAAACAAAAACAGAAGTGAGAGGAAAAGCATCATGAACCACTGTAACATCCTGGCATAGAATCCACAATCATTATTCTCAAATAATAAAATTGTTTTATTTACAAGCACCAGAGCATTTCTCAGTTTCTTCTTCCTCAGTTACTGTCTGTTACTTGTTACATATAAGAAAGCTTTTAGTGTTTCATCTTAATGATGTCACTCAAGTTGTTAAGAGAACAAAACTTCATCATCAAAATTATGATGTAAAACTTCATTTAGGTCACAGTGTCTAATTAGATTGTTTCTTGGTAGTTAAATTATAGGGATGCTGTTGCTGTGCTCCTTTTATAAGGATTTAATTATGATTGCAGTGGCTTGCATAAAATATTTTTTAAAAAGCAAACCATTATATATATATATATATATAAATATTCTTATTTTGATAGATTCTTGTTTATTATGTAAACTTCAATATCTTCAGTATGGGAATTAGCAGATTGTTTCACAGTAAAAGTTCCTGGCTGAATATCTGGTATCTTCCTAGTTTAGATCCGTATTTTGCTTTCTCTTGTAAGTTGGCTAAAACTCTGGCCTAATCATCAGACCAGATATCTGGGAGTTCCTAGGTTCTGTGCTCACTTCAGGTGAGGTTGTATAGACTGTCAGGTTTGTGTTTTTTCCTTACAGTATTAATGTATTTGAACATTCATGTCCATATAATTCTCCAAAGCAGAAATTTCCTTCTCTACTGGTACAATAGTATTCTTGAAGTACTTTGTAACTGAATTTATAATATACAAAGTCATCTTGTTTGAACTAAATATTTCATCTTTTCAAAGAGAGCAGATTAATTTTATATAATTGTCTAGAGTGATATATTGTATCATTTGTGTTGCTTTATCATTTAAGTGGATTGAATTTAGTTTCCCAAGTAACAGACTACAATATTGATCTTATACATTTAAAATTTTAAAAAAACTTAACAAAATGTTGTAGAAGGAGATGATAAAACATTTTACAAAATGGATTTTTCATATGTTGAATTATTCAAAGGTTGGACTACAGTCTCAGTGCTCTTTAATCATAAATTATCTAAAAGTTTAATTAATAATTCAGAATGTATAAAGCAGTTGTTTAGCTATCTGTAAAATTATGTTTATGATGTTAATTTTATAGCAAAACTGTGGTACAAAATACTTACACTTCTGGTGATTAAGAATGAAGTAACAACCATCATCTCCTCTAGGTGCACATTTTCTAAAGCTGCATGCTTTAACATGTGAATGTTTATTTTAAGCATGTAAAAGTAGCAGAAAATATCTGGTTTTTTTCCCTTCCTGTGATTGCAGAAGCTGCTGGGTTTGTTTTGCTACTGATGAGGATGATCGGACAGCAGAGTGGGTGAGACCCTGCAGGTGCAGGGGCTCCACCAAATGGGTGCATCAGACTTGTCTGCAACGCTGGGTGGATGAAAAGCAAAGAGGAAACAGTACTGCTAGAGTTGCTTGTCCTCAGTGCAATGCAGAATATTTAATAGTATTTCCAAAGCTAGGTAAGATATGAATCATTTAAATGGTTGTTCATTTATTTGTTCTTGCTTTCTTTTCTTTTTTCCCCTTTCTTATGCTGGGAGTACCAGTCCTGTTGGAAACTTGTCTATTCCCTTTTCCAGACAGAAAGAAATAACTTTATATTCTGCTTGCATCCTATTTGGTGGCTTAGTTAAATGCCTTCTAAAAATTTTGGATGTATTCCACTTAGGTATATAGATAAATCTTGTAATTGACCTGTAATTATTTCCTGGCTAATGG
Organism: Toxostoma redivivum; assembly: GCA_013397375.1. Taxonomy (NCBI): domain Eukaryota; kingdom Metazoa; phylum Chordata; class Aves; order Passeriformes; family Mimidae; genus Toxostoma; species Toxostoma redivivum. The sequence continues at coordinate 377,076 of VXBI01011924.1, forward strand.
GATTATTTTTCTTGTTGAGCAGAAGGTGACTTCTTTCAGCAATTGCCACATAGTACATAAACACATCTTTTTTTTTTTAATCAGCTTGCAGAGACACTTATCAGAGGAACTTCAGAGGAGAATTTCCTAAGCAGCATGTGGTATTACTGGAAAAACATACTTTCACTTTGGTCAGGAGGTGTTTCTGAGTCAATATTGCCCTGTAATCAAGAGGCAGAATATTTACGATTGCTGGATACTTCTCTAGCTCTGTTTGTCAAGGTGAAAAAAAAGTTGGACATGGTCTTCCAGAGTCTCTCACTTGAGTAGCCAAGTAGGATAATGCACAGAACGTTGCATGTATTTAAATTAGCAGTGCTTGCTGTTATTTCAGCCCTCGTTTGCCCATGTGTTCTATGGGATATATTAAGCAAATCAAGAAACTGAAATGTTGCCATGGAAACTTAAATTTTGTTTAAAAGTAAAACTGCTTGTCAGAGAAATGGTGATGTAGCAATTGAGTGCAGACATTTAGAGGATTTTGAAGATTTTTTTTTAAGTATCCTATTTCTGTCATGAAAGAGCTGAAAATAACTCTCTGCCAGTTCTTTGGGACAGGACCCCTGTCTTATTAGCTTAAGGGCTGACAAAGTTAAAGTGTCAAGGGAATTTTGAGTGATGACATTTATTTCCATGGTAGAACACTGAGTTATGGTAAGCAAAATATACTCAACAATACTGCATTGTTGATATAAAAAAATATGTAAATCTGTAAATCAGTATAAACTTACTACAAGTTATTCATGTATCAACCACAATTCAGCTTTGCTGAATAGGGTAAATCTCCATCATAAAGAAGGCATCAAACTATAACATTTACATTGGCTTTGGGAAGGAAATTGCATTTCTGTCTGGACATAGAATGCATCACAAAACTTGACATTGTTTAAAATTCTTATTTGTATCTTGACTAATGAAATCGTAAGGTGAGCTGCGTTTGCATTTTATTTTGACAATGGCAAAAAGGGGAAGCAACTGTAATTTGGACAGGATATGTTAACATAACAGGCATTTTCATTTGTTCCTGCAGTTCGTGGCATACTGTATTTGAAAGCTTAGATTCCAACATTCCTGCGTTCTGAAGCTGGCCTAAAATTCTTGCATGAGGTTGTTCAGCTCTTGCACATGTGTGAGACCCTTCATGTATTTTGATATAATTCCCCTCACAATAACATTTTTTCCATTTTTAATGATGAGGGCATAAAAATTCAGGCTTGTGTAAGAGTACACAAGACATCAGTTGTAGAGCAGGGAAATTAATCTGGGTCCATGGAACATGACCTTGAAGTGCTTAAACAAGTAAGCCAGTCTTGCAGTTTTGTAACTCTTTCTAGTAACCCAAAGCTGTTACAGTGCAATTCAACTACAAGTCAATCAAGGTCACACCAGGCAGAGTAAGGACAGTAAGAATTTTCCAAGGGCCCTTGCTAGTGGCCCTGTTTCTCCTGCAGCAGGTGTCTTTTGAAGACAGTATTAGTCATACCCTTCCCTGAGGCATCACAGTTCAGAAATTTACTTACTTTAAGACTTCCCTAATGTACTGCTGGAAACTTTTTTCTAAAAATTCTGTGAAAGGACACCCTCAACACAAATTTTAATTTCTGATTATAGTTTAGAAGTAATATCAACTGCAGGAGACATCAGTGAATATAAGTAACACTGGGTGTCTTTTTATGTATTTACTAGTTAACTTCTCATATCTCAAAATCATAAATCCATTTTAGATTTGATGGTGCCTATCAGTTCTGGTGATTGGTGGTAATTATGTTCTTGTGAGCTGTTTTCTGCTCTTCTGAGAACTTTCACTAAGTAGAAAAATATTATTACCACTTTGAAAGTAACCAAAGTATCTCTTAGATAATTACTTCAGTTTAATAAACAGAAAACACTTTGGCAGAAAAAAACTCTTTAAAGCACGATATATTTTTCAAAATGAAAAATATTTTTGATTCATATTTCCTTCTTTAATTTGGGTATCAGTGATATTTATTTTCCTGTTTCTTCCTCAGTACCATCTTAAAAAGCAAAACCAGTTTTGTCCTCCTTTCTCACTACTTCCTTCCTAAGGGCTAATTAAAAGATAATTTCAGTAATTTTTTCTAGTATTTTCTTAAGATTCTACACCCCACTCTCTAGCCAGGTTTCTCTTAATGATTAGTATCAGTAGGTGTAATTTGTTAGTACTTGTGTTATAAGGCAACTTTCAGTGTCATTTGAGTCTCCTGTTTTCAAACATAAGTTTTCAAAATGGTACAACCAAACCACTTTTTCAGTGACTCTGGGAAACAGTCAAGATGTGTAAACTACTGTGCATTCAGTACTTGCAGTTATGACCTTGTTGCTACTTCCAGCATACTGATAGACATCCCAGTACCTTCTTAAGTGTGTTCTGGAAAGTCAAACACAACTGTTAAGAGTTGAACTGGATGTTCCTGTTGCTTTTTTTCCACCAGCTGACTTGAGCTGAACTCAAATAGAACTGGGGTTTTTGAAATCATTCACAATAGAGCTGTTCTCTAGAAAAAGAACTAAGTAACTAATGAAATAGGAGTCACAGTTTTGTCACTGTGGGTAAACTTTGAGAGACATGGAGGATTGGCTACTTGAGGAATGCCTGTAGGCTGGTTTTGAGAATTGTCACTGATTTTGATAGGAAAAAGTAGGAGGGAGCTCACAGGAATTGTTCATGCATATGAGCTGTGGGAGGACAGTCTTTATGTAGAATTTGTTGACAAATACAAAAGTAATGCAGATTATGGTGATGATGTTTTTCACTTCCATATATGCATTCCAGTGTTCTGACTTTTGTTTCACTCATGCTCTTGCAGTCCCTCAAAGAAAAGATGCAGGCATTGCCCTTGTTTACCTCACCCAAAGGTAGTCAGGGTATTTATTGTCTTGCACTGTGTAAGTCTGGAAAGTGCAGTTGTGCACAGACAGAACAATGAACCTATTCATGTGTTGTTGTCAAAGGCACTGAATAACCTGAATAGGAGTATTTTTCCTCTAGTGTTTTGAGAGGTGATCCTCTAAACATACTGAATGCAGCCTCTTCCAGTGGAAGGAATCTTTTGTATTAACTGCACTACTTTTTACTGCATAGCAGGATAGTTTAGTGACAGAATTTTCAGGTGAAGCTGTCAAAGATAAGGACACGAAGTACATTACAAAAAAATCGGTATTTTTTCCTTTAGAAAACTAAAATATCTAAGCAATAAAAAAGGCACTAAGCCTAAAGTGGTTTCTACAAAAGAACAATTCTTACTCAACACAAAGGAAGCTAATCGGTGGGTAAATTAGTGCTTTAAGCAGTGTATCAATCTCCTGGAAAGGTTATGTGGTAGATGAAATGGTAGGTAGAAAGAAGTTACAAGTTTAGCTTAATAGCTTTTTAATTATATATTCTCACTTAAACAGCACATGTGGTATGTCAGAATTGTATTTTGGCTTGTTTGTTCTTTCTTATTGGTGATAGATGCTGACCTTTTGACAGTATGCTTTTAGTTGTGTGTATCTATATATATCTATCTTGAAACCTTACTTTCCCTTTATCACAGGTCCAGTTGTTTACGTTTTGGATCTTGCAGATCGCCTGATCTCAAAGGCATGTCCCTTTGCTGCAGCTGGAATAATGGTGGGCTCTATCTACTGGACAGCCGTCACGTACGGGGCGGTGACAGTCATGCAGGTACACATGTCTTCTTCTTCTTGCCAGCTCTGAAAGCAGAAGTCAATTCAGACTCCTCTTTCCTTGCCTTAAAACATTCTTAGCTGCTTTTGGTGTAGTTAACAGTGAAATCAAGATGGTTTTTCACATTTAACTGATCATAGTTTATAAATGCAAGTATGCCTGTTTGGGCATGGTTCAGTCTGCAGTTAACAAGATCCACTACTGCTCTAGCTGGCTGCCCTGTGCATGGCAGACTGCTGAACCCAATTTTTTTCTCATGGAAAAGGTGCCATTACCACCTAGCTACCAATAATGAGTCATTCTTCAGAAAAGACATGAAATTTAATCTTTTCTCTTACCTGGAGAAAAACTTTGGTAGTAACATTCACAGGGCTGAAATTGAAACATGGTAAATTATTTTCTGGACAATGTGATTTTTTTTTTAATTGTATAAAGGAAAATCCATGCTCTGAACAATGCAATTCATGCATAAACAAGAAATGCAAAACACTGCAAATGAATAATGTTTTAATTACTTCAGACTGTATGATTAGTTGAAAGGGGAAAAATACTTTTCCTGCTTCTGTTCTTGTGAACTTGCTATTTAAATAGAAAAGTAATGTTGACAGATGGTAGACTGTTAAATATGGAAAGACTTGTTCAGGGGAGTCCTAGTTCAACCACAAGACCAGAGTTTTCAGAGATTGTACAATCAGAAACACTTTCATTACCCTTTTAGTTGTTGATTCCTATATAAGGTCCATAACCTGTGTTTTGCCTGAAATTGTAAAAGTATTTCTGATGCTAATTTAGCTGTAGATAGAATTAACAAATCTGTATGTTAATAAATACTCTTCTACACAGGTCTTATTTAAATGTACAACCTGGTTCTTTGCCCTGTAAGTCATTTGGCAGTAGTTCTTGGGATGTATGGTACTGCCCTGCAGTTCTGCAGGTCGCTTCCTCTCAAGATCTTGTGCTGTTTTGGTTCAGTTTCTGTGTGATCTGAAAGCAGAAATGGAGCCCAAATGAGTGGTTGCAGTTTCTCTGTACCAGTGTGGCCAAGGGTCAGGCAGCTGCATAGCTGATATGTAATGGCTTTCAATCAACCTCCATTCCAGTGGATGAGTCTGTATTACAGAGTGGTGCACTTAAATATTTTTTCCTTGGATATTTTCTTCTTGTGGCTTCAACAGGAATATTACAACCATCTGTAAAACTTCAACCAGACTTTGGAAATGCCCCAGTCCTTTTCTTCTTGCTCACTGCTACACTGAGCCCTTTTTCTGTACGAAGTTGTGACCTTTTTAGCTGCCCTAGAACTCCATAGCCAAATGGAAAAATAAATGCTTTGTTCTGAAGTTGTTTTGCTTTTGAAGTGAGGATCTGTCTAAACATTAGTTTAGGCAGCTGGTTAAATGCCAGGTATGAAGAATTAGCTAATTTCATGATTTAATGTTTTGATTGTATGGATGGCATGCTGGGCAAGACAATAATTTACTTTTGCTTGTAGAAGAGGAGATTGAGGGAAGTAGTAGAGGGAAACTGTTCCACCTCTTTTGCCACCCCGACCTTGCTAGGTTTAAAACAACTTGTCTCCTGATGCATTTCAGATTCCTTTCCTTTAGTTGAAGGGCCAGAGAGAAGCACAAAAGCTATTCTTAGACTTCGGGCACAGAAAAATAAATACAGAATTGACATTGTGGTAGCTAAGTCAGAACAAGTCAGATGGCGTTACTGAAAGCAGTGAAATACAGTAATCTAAAGCAGAAAGAGACAAGATACTGAAGCTTTTTTTTTGATGGGCAATGACTATAAGGAGAAAAAGGATAGTGTCAGACTTCACAGCTTGAGTAGAAGATACTGGAGAAGCTGGAAGATAAATGCTGAATGTTTTTTCAGGAGTAATCTTTTGGCAGCAACAATATTGGTTATGCCTATTTTTAGAGACCATGGTATATAACATAACTTCCTGTTCTAGAGGCATAACATGGAATGCTTTTCAGAGCACAGCAAAAATGTACAGTTTGAAGGTACTGTGGTACATTACTGTAGCTTCTTTCCTGTGTCCTACCTATTCCAGAAGTACTGTGTTTGTTGTTTTCCTTTTTTAAAATTTCGCTGTGGTTTCATGTTCTTACCTCCTAATTCTAATTTTTGTGCAACTGAAGACTTGATAAGTTATTGTACTTGTAGAGAAAATGAGAAGTCAATGAAAACACATCAGAAAATCCAGTGCCTGACAAACATAATTATTATTTTAGTGTTTTAAGTCCTCCCTGATTCTTACAGAAGAAGTCATAAAAGAGCCTGTTCTCCCTGGAAGCAGTTCAAGGACTGTATTAGCATTTATACTGCTTAAATTGAGACAACTCTAGAGGATATCTACCATGTAATTTTTTATCCTCAGTCCTATTAGATTTATTTAAAATTAAAACAATGTACTTTTTAGAAGACATAAGGCACCATTCTGTTGCAGTTCTAATATATGCATTTTTTAAATGGAAAGGTCTGATTAATTATTTTTATATGTTAGTAGAAAAGTGTAGACACAGCAGTAATAATGATCCTCTAAAATCCTTGAACTAACTACATTTGAAAATAAGGTACATGTGAAGATATGCTGCTGTTTCCACTACAGTTGAAAATAATGTTTATCTTCCTGAATTGCCCAGAGAAACAATAGTTAAATACTGTGATCTGTTATGTAAGGTATTCCTAAAAACCATAAAATTTTGAAAAAAACATCTTGAGGTACCTACTATCAATTTATCCTTTGAACAGTAGTATCTGATCAGTTTCTGAGTGTAGAATTAATGTTGTAAAACTGTAAATTCTTAAATGCATTTTGGAAAGCCTGCAATATTATTAGTATTTCAGATGTTTAGGCTTTTACTTAGAAATACATGAAACCTTTCTTGAGATGGTAGGGAATTCTGTTACAGTTCTCTGCAAGATTAGTGATTTGCAAACTAGGGCTGGTAGCTCACCTGCATTATGCTCCATAAGCAAGCAAGGATATAAAGAGAAAACAGAGTAAATTAGGTAAAACAGTATTCCTTTTTTTCTTTAACTTACAACGTTTTGGGCAGCTTCAAACAAACTCAGCTTTTAAAGTTGCGTTTTTGTTCATTTGTACATTGTTATATTGTTGTGGCCTTTGTTATGTCTGTCAACTATATGCATATTTTCCAGGTTGTGGGTCACAAAGAAGGTCTTGATGTGATGGAGAGAGCTGATCCTTTATTCCTTTTGATTGGCCTTCCCACTATCCCAGTCATGCTAATACTGGGCAAGATGATCCGTTGGGAGGACTATGTGCTCAGACTGTGGCGCAAATACTCTAATAAGCTACAAATTTTGAACAGCATATTTCCAGGTAACGTGATTAAATTTAAAAGGGAATGCCAAGATTGAATTTCGGCCTTCAGGAGATGGGGATAGGCAAGTAGTTTTTGCTGTTTTTAAGTAGAGGTGATTAATACCATCCCTCTATTTCACATTCATTCTGTTGAGATTGTGTTTGTATAGTGTGTCCTGAGAAGGGTGGGGCAGGAGTATCAGGAACACGGTTTCAGTTCAGGCTTTAGTAGCAAAACAAGCTACTAAAATTCATGGGTCTTACTTGAAAGTAAAAATGATTGCAGTCATTTAATGGAAACAGAATATTCACTGAGAAGAGGGTTAGTTCTCAAAAAGTAGTTGTGCTATAGATGTGTAGTGGGGTAGGGAGTGGGCAGTAATGTACTTTCTGTGTTCTTTTTAAGGCAGTGGCTCTGTAACCTTTTCTTCCCCCATTCTTATCCCTTTAGGCATTGGATGTCCTGTTCCTCGTATCCCAGCAGAGGCCAACCCTTTGGCAGATCACGTCTCTGCCACACGTATTCTGTGTGGAGCTCTAGTTTTCCCTACTATTGCCACGATAGTTGGCAAGCTGATGTTCAGCAGTGTTAACTCAAATTTACAAAGGACAATCTTGGTAAGATTCAATACTGTTTGTTTCATAAATTATTATAATACAGAAATATGAAGTGTTGTGAAAGGAGGGAGACAAAGGAAAAAGGAGCATAAATTGTTTCAGAATTTTAAGAGCAGCATTTGATCAAAGGAAGGGTTTTTTTAAAGTTGCCTGTCTTAGCAGTGGACAGACGTGTGTGAAAGACTGCCTTTATGACTGAAGCTAATCTCAGTTCATGACAAGGCTGAAACTTTTTATCTGGTACTCTAGTAGGCAGGCCTTAGCAGTTATTAAGGCTGACAAGATGAGGAGCCAGCATCTTCTAAGAACAGTCTCTGTAAGGGAAGACTGGGGTTTATATTATAAACCTTTCCATATTAGCTTTTGTTTACTGATTTTGAGAGAAACCCTTTGTTACTTATTTTAATAAGGAGAGGAAAATTAACTCTCCATAGAATCCAAGTGGAGGGGGAGTGACAATCTCTTCCTCTGTGAATAACCTCTCTGGTTGCAGCCTTTCAAGGGCAAGTACATTAAGTTTGGTAATATGGAATCCCTGTTCATCTGACTGTCACTTCAGCCCCTGTTTTCAATGCCTGCATACTTATGCACCCCTCTCTTTTATATGGAACAAACCGTGATACTGCAAATGTTCATGCAGACTGAAAGCTTCTTGGCATCTCATTTTGAAGACTTGAGACAAACATATTGTAAAGCTTTCTAGAGGGGAAAAAAAGTTTGTTTTACAAAAATAGATTATTTTTTTTACTCCACTTTTGGCAAGTGCCATTTTTCACAGTCTAGTTATAGAATGGTTATCAGTACTATTCCTTGTGCCATGTATAGTTTATATTCAGAGAAGGGAGGAAAGCAGATCTTTGTTTTTGAAATAAGATTTTGATTTTTAAATCTAGAATACTGGTGAGACTTTCAAGGAAATTAAAACTTCTATAAATTCATTCTGTAATCCCTTTAAGTAACATTAACTTCTGTAATAGTGCATTGTGACAGAAAACTTTGAGTTACTCATTTGGAACTGTACGAATTAATATTTAGAAGAAAATACTATATGTTTAGAAAACAAATCTTTGGAAATTTTTGAGAACATTTGCAGTGATACAACACTGAACTGTGAGGTTTTCAAAACATCTTTTTATTTCAGGGTGGAATTGCTTTCGTTGCTATAAAAGGAGCTTTTAAGGTTTACTTCAAGCAGCAGCAATATTTGCGCCAAGCTCACCGCAAAATTTTAAATTATCCTGAGCAAGAAGGAGCATAAGGCTGTAACCTCCAGATGTCACAGAGTCTCACCTAACAGGTTTCCATGTTGTATTGGTTCCATTGTTATTGCACAGTAGTGGAAAATTGTGATAAGTTGCTGCTCCTCTATTTTTTTTTTCTTTAAATACAATAAAGCACTGTCTTGTGGCAGGGTAAGTCTTTTCAGCAACCACTGAACCTAAGAATGTGATTTGGCTTTCATTATTTTTTTGGGTATTTCTGTTGGGCAGTAGGCTTTTGAATTATTTTCTTTGAGCCAATATACTGAATGGAAAAAAAAAAAGAATCAACTGCAGAACATTTTAAGTGTAGTTATGTAGGCTATATCCAAATGCCTTTTCTATAGGTGTTTTCATACCCACACTGTCATTTAATTTAGCATTTCACACAATGAAGGGAGATTGCTTTGATGAAAGGGAATGTGAGTCATTACCAAGGAGAAGTAATTTTCCTTGGGTTTTGCTGGTATCAAATGAGGAGTGTGAAATACCCAAACGACAGAGAAAGCAGAAGATAGATCTCTGCAGGACTTGTATGTCAGCTTTAACCACCTAAGCATTAGGTGTTAAAATAAGCATGGCTTTCATGTGACTGTTTTATTACTGCTAATTTTCAGTGTCCTGTTGTATCTTCTGCAGTGCCTAGTGTCATTCTCTCATGGCTTTACTGGTTTGTAACTGGTGCTGGATAGCATTTATTTCCTCCACAGTAAAATAATTACGAGGGGGAGATAAATTTCAGTTGCTTATTTTGTAGTTAAGTATTGGAGCACTTGTTTAGTTTCCATACTTCTTTATGTTGTGTAAATACCCATAGAAATCCAGTGAGAAAGCAGCATTGAACACTAAAGCTCCATTTGAACTGACAGAGCAGGGCATCCCCTGAAGCATCCAGACCTGAGTGTGTCACTCAGCTCTGTTCAGGACAAGGCTCTCCTGCCCTGGTGGAAGTGCTGGCTGCAAGGGCTGACACTACATTTGGGGTACATGAGCTGAGCATCCTGCCAGCAGGGTAGGTGCTCTTAAGGTAACTTGGCTCCATTTTGTAAAGGACTAAAAGATAAATCTTAAATGTGTAATAAAGTCTATTTATACAGTAAGCTTTACTGTTCCCATATGTCTAAAGTAGTCAGCTGACGGAGACATTAGCACTTCCATTATTTGATGTATTTCTAAACCTACTTTCAACAGAAATTGACTGTTTTGTGAAGTTAAATTCTGACAAACATAATATGGCCGTTGCATATTCATATCAGACCTAATCTAGATTTTGTATTTGAAGTTCTTTATTAACAACAATTTCTTTGTTTTTCTCCAAGTTTTTTCTTGTTCATATTACTATGTCAAATGCATGAAGAATGGCTTAAAAATATTCTAGTGAAATTATTCATAAGTAAACATTTCTTTCCACCAGAAATGAAGTAAATGCAGAATGGACTTCCTATTTGACTGCAATAATGTATGTTAGGAGAAATTCAAAGTAAGGTACCTTTTCTATAGTATGTTTATCTTAATTACCAAGATGTAATATTTTAAAACTGTACAAAAGTGTATATAAAGGCCAATTAGTATTAAAAACCTATACAGGTTTAAAAACTTATACAGGTGTTCAGAATTATACATTCAATCAATATCAAATACTTTTCAGGCTCTTGCTGTAATGGAAGAATTACTATAACCTTGTAAGTCTGTTGATTATATTTGTCTTAGTGGGCTCACTTTTATATAAAACCTAAGCTGAGTAGCAGCCTCTGAAAGTTGCTGCACTCTGTAAGATAGTCTTGAAACAATATAATATGTATTTCTTACAGAATTCCTTGTTTCAAGAAAACAGCTTTTCAGTGGTCTTCACTGTATATATTTCCAAGCAATTTATTACTGTTTTTTAAAGTCTCATGGAGAGAATTGAATGATGCAAATTAGTGGGTTTGAAAGTTGTTTCATGGGAAAGCTCATTGTCTCCTCTGGAAGTTAAAGCTATTGTAAAAATACAATTATAAAATACCGTATGGACTGTAAGATGACTTCATGAGTGGTTAAAGGTCATTACTCTGTAAATCTTGTTTTTAAGTATTGAAAATTATAGTTATGTTGAATTAGGTTGAATAAATATTTTTTACACTCCTTAGTGTGTTTTGTCAGTTAAACAAAAAGCCTGTAGCAAAACTGCTGAATGGAAACTGTGTTTTGTTTTAATGCATACCTGAAGATCTGTATAATTAATTTTAAGTTGACAGACAAAAGAAATATCTTTGTGATGAAGAAAGAATTACTTTAAGTCTGACATTGAATTTTTTTTCCTCCTCTCTAGTGATGAATAAATTATGTAGGGGAATGTGTTTCTTAAACATTTAAAGCAGAAGAACTGCTACAATATGGGCAATTTCCAGTAATACAGAACTGGGGTTGGAAGTGACTACATATCCTTAGACTGGCTAATGTGCAGCATTGATTTGGGCAATACATTGATCTCTCTTCATCAAGAAAGATAATACTGGCTGAAGGAATTGTATTTTTCACTGATAGCCAATTTATGTCCCATTACTTTCAGGACAGGGACTACGAAATGTTGTCTGGCTTTTCTCAGTGTACTCTTACCTGTAACATGGTTTCTCTTAGACTGCCATTACATCAACATAAGGGCACAAATTACCTGCAATGTGATTATGTAAATACACAGAGAATGCTTCTCCCGTTCTTTCTTTTCTTCTGCCTTAAACTCTTAGATTTAGATGGACCCCTATTTTTTTTTTGGTGTGTGTGTGTGGTTCTTTCCTGTAAAACTTAAAAGTATGCGTGCCAAAATTTGCCAAGCATTTTTTCTGCTTTACTAAGATGGAGAAGTCCAGATAGGCTTTATTAATTAATTTCGAGCCTTACTCAAGAGCTTGAGTGATCCAACTCGCTCTCCAGCAGGGCAGTTCCCAGGACACATGCACAACGAGGTATTGCTGTGAGTGAAAAATGTGCTCTGCTAACAGGGATGAACTACCCATGCAACTGGGGCTCCTGGGCCTTCAGAAGGTTTGAAGACCTGTGGCCACTTTGTCCATTCTTGCCAATTAGTTATTCACATGCTCTGGATATTTTATTGCTTTCGCTTCTCTGAATATTGTGAGCATAAAGCAGTTATTTCTGGTGTACTGTACTAAGTTGTTTAGTAGAAAAATTCCATTCCAGAACCACTAAAAGCAAACAGGAGACAGGACGTGAAACTATCTCAACCAAACAGCTCAGCAGCACCTGTCAAAACATATCGTGCAGGCATCTCATTTAGTGCTGGATGACTAAGCCATGGAAAAGCAATTGCCTAAGCAGTGGTCCTCCATAGGAAGTATTGTGCTTTTAAAATAAAAAATAAAAGCAATTCCTGGCTTCAGACCACTCTGTGGTAGAGCATGCACAGCTTGATGTTTGGAGTGTTTAGCGTTTTTCAGTTGCTCCTCTGCTCTTACTACAGCTCAGTAACTACTTGGCTGCAGTTTAATGGGAGCTGATAAAGGAACACACTGCTCTGAGTATTTGCTGCATGTCTAAGGACTGTTTTGTCAGTAGTTGTCATTTCTCTGACATGAATCATTACAAGAAGCTACCTCTGAGCCTCCCCTTCCTAGTTTTCTAGATACTTCTCATGCACAGAAGATAGACTATGTAAGAATAGAATTAAAAACGTTTTTATGTTAAAACATTTGATGAAAAGCAAGAATGATTTTTGGGCTTTTTTTCTGCAGTAAAATGGTGGCTGGTTCAGAACTGTTTGACTAACTTGATGGAAGAAAGTCTCTACTACATTACCTCTCTTGCACAGATCTAGGTTAACCTAGTTGTTCCCTTGGGTAATTCAGGGTATGTTTGTTTTAATGATAGTTTAATCTAGTCTAATCATAGTTTGCTACATTTCTGTTGCTTTATTCTGTTTCAAACAAGACCACAGTGCAGGAGGAAAGTCCTGCTTATCCAGTATATTTGTACTTCAGGTTCAGGGGTTTTCTGTATTTTATTTTATTAATCCAAGACATGCTGGTTAATTATAGATAACATATTACAATAACTGCCTCTGGATCAAGAACACTGCAGTAGTTCTATGGAACACAAGGTACATGATGAAAGGCATTTGGGGTAGGGTGGATGTGTGTAGGAATAAAAACAGAGATAGAAGAAAATGTCATTTTGACATACAGAATCTGGGACCAAATTCCCTTAGCATCAAGCCATGAAAGGCATGGGGGATTTCTTGTAACCAAAACAAGAGCAATTCTTTTGGAATTATTGAGAGGAGCATAGAAAATTGGTGCTAATCTATAAAAATATTTCCGTTTGAATTTCATTAAACAAAGATTTAAGCTTTTAAATTTTTATTGGTACCTTTTAAATGCAAAACAATTTTTTTTTTCTGTTCTCATGTTGGTTTCTTTTGAAAAAGCAAATGGCATCTTTTCACAGCAGGGCTCTGTACCCCAGCATGTTTTTAAATGAAAAAGAAAGTGCTTTCCACTTAACATAAATTCTGTCCTGGGGAATACAACTGACCTTGACAAAAGCCCCATCTCATACTGCAGACACAGAATTGTGCTGTGGATTTATGCTACATAGCACCTTACTAATAATTAGGCTGCTTTTCAAAGATGAATTAAAATGCAGACAAAATTAAAGAGTAAATTCACAAGTGATTTCAAAAGTGTGGGTGCTTCCACTTCTTTTTTCAGCTCTAGATCCTTTTTTAACTGAGATTTTTTATTTTCCTTTCTAAAGGGGCTCAAAAGTGCTAAGACTCATTACATCCATTTATTTTGTTTTTTTTTAAAGTACAGTTACAACATTTATGTAGGAATAGTGTCTGCCAAATGACAGAAAACCTGTCTGTTTCCTGAGCCTTGTGGCCAGAAGCTCTTTGGGTAGAGGCAGAGTAAGTGATTGTAGATAGTCTGTAACATTCCTCCAGCATTTCAGTTCTTGCTGAGCTAAACGATTCACACAGTGTGCTGAAATCCCTTTATGTAACACTTAAGAGTAGAATTATTAGCAACCCACAGAAATATTTTGCCCTAATCTACAGATTAGGACCAAGAAAAACTAAACCAGCTTTACTAGTAGCATCTGGGGAGACATTTTAGAGATGACTCCAGCAACAGATGATGGAAGTTGCCCCACATGTCAGGGAGATCATCTTTTCTCTTCAAAAATCTGAGCAGCACAGGGCATGAATTTTGAGTACATCCCCTGCAAGGGGCAGCACCATGTGGCTTGTAGCACTGAGCTCTCTGTGCCTGGGTCTTTTCAGCCCAGTACCAAGATGGGGATAAACCTCTGCCTTGCACATAATGTAATTACAGAATGTTCTTAGAAACTGAAACAAGAGTGCCTCCCAAAGCTGGGAGATGCATGTAGTAACTCGTGTTAATGGCTTCTTACTTCAAAATGATGGCCCAGTTATTTATTGCATCTGGCACTCAGATGTTACATAAGTAACTATTTGCAAATCTTCAGCTGACAAGCAGAAGATGTCTTTCATGGTTATCTTATTTTGTCTTGTTACCACATTAATTACCTCCCATAAACCTCCCTTAGATTGTCTCATTATAGTGGAGTACATCCATTTATGGCATCCACATGTGAAGAGCTTAAAAAAGTAATAAAAAAAAATAATTCTATATAATAAGCTGGACACTTTCAAAAGCCTGTTAACTGTCAGCTTTAGGAGCCTCATTACCAGGTAATCAGTTGCATCTGGATAGTCCTCACGAGTAAATTATCAAAGCATTTTAAAAAGTAGTGCTTAAAATGAATTCATCCCTTTTGGCAGCTGCATAATCATCATCTGGGAAGCCATGTAATCCTTTCTTTGCATCTTATGAATGGCATCCACTGAGCCAATGTTAAAACACATTGGCAGACCTATGAACATGACCAGGAGAAAGAGAATTTCTATATCAGCCACGATGTGCAGCTTGGATGGTGGTTTTTAGTTTTGGTTTGGTGCTATTCTGTTTTTAAAAGAATAAGGCTTGTCATATTTCACACCCCAGGAGAAGCACAAAAGGCATAAGCAAGCTGAATTGATCAGCATGTGGCAGCTCTGCTCCAGTCGAAAAGCAAATAAATATTCTGAAACGTAACTAGGATAAGTCAAATATACACCACAATTATATGGCTCATGGTAGGCAGGCTCCAGAAGTGTATTTTTGCATTGTAACATTTCCTGTATTCTGAAAGCAGATTGTTTTCTTATGATTGCATTTTTGAGATGTAATTAGATGGCTTCAAAATATGGTGTATTTTTCTGCAACAACCCTTTTTTGAAAGTCAAGGATCGTTTTTTACTAATTGACTTATGGAGGAACTGAACAGTATTACCATCAAAATACAGTAACTCTTGATATTTCCTGTCCAGTAGGTAAGGAAGCAGAAGGATGAAGAGACTGTACAATGAAATTAAATTCTAATAGTATTAACAGGTGAATTTGGTGCTGTCTTAAGTAGTGCACGTAGTTAATTTTGTCTTTTAAAATCTATTTGTATTTTTAAAAATTAACATTTAATCAGTATTAGATAAACCACGACCCCTGTGCTCACACACACACAAACCCTGCCTTTTTGTTCAAAACTGATGCCAAACCCAAAGTGAGACTCATAGTGGGAGCCAAATGCCTTGGCCATGCTGCCCTTGCAGCTCTGCTCCTGTCACCTTTGTGGGTCTGGCTGGCTGGAGGAAGCAGCACTGCTCCACAGCAGGAGCAAGCAGCACTGCTCCACAGCAGGAGCTTGGGAAGAACCACTTGGGACAAAATCTGCAGGTGACTCAAGTGTATGAGGTGCTACAGGCAGTGACTGCAGGTGCCACTTCAGCTGCACAAGCTGGTTTTTCAGTCCCAGAAGTCCTACAAATGCCCTTTTCCATCCATAGAAACTCAGCAAGCACTTGTCAATATAAACTCTTGATCACAGAGGACTGGGGTTCCTCCAGCACCTCTGACAAATCTGTCACACCCGGATGTTGTTGCAGATTAAACTTCAGCTGGTTTAAGGTGCAGTTGCAGAGCTCAGGAATTCTACTGCACTTTGCCAGTTGCTGCTTTCCACATGATTGCTGGATGCTGTTGGGAATCTTTTGGGTGAGACCTTGATGCTCCAGCCTTTGGGCTCAGCTGCCTCCCCAGGAAGCACCTGCAGTGCCCAGCAGTGTCCCTGTCCTGTAGCCAGACTGCCCAGGAGTCAGAGCCATAAAGGGCACAGGGTGCCATGGCTGTACCAGGAGGGCACAACCAAAATGCAAATTGCTTTGTTTTACTTGCTTTGAATGAGGCTAAGAGTAGTCTGACCTATGGGACAAGCTTCATGGCCTCTTTTTTCCCAGAAGGTACAATATTTTAAAAATCCTCTAGTGGTGCACTGTAAGGCTCTGACACCAGAGCAGACAGACCACAGTACAACTTTAGACAGGCCAGGCTGGCCTCAGAGTGTGCAGAGTAACAAAAGATAGAAATGAGAGTTGTGGCAGGATTCTGGAACTGTACCAAATGCTTGGAAAAAGATTCAGATTTCATCTAATGTCTAGGATAAGATTATCCCTGCTTATCACAGCAATGTAAACCTAGAGCAGATGCTGGAATTCAACATTCTGCACCAGCTGAAAGCAGATCTAGCTCCCCAGCAGGTAAAATGCTGGACTTGCCAGCACTGTTTTCTTTTTCTGGCTTCTGCCGCTCCTGCCAGTAGCTGCAGTTGTGCTGAAAAGTTATTTTAAAAGGTCAGAGATAAAGATAGTTGGATATGGATTTGCAATCCTGAACACATGCAGTATCTGAGAAGATGATCTGATCCATATTCTGGTTCAGTCCTTTTATAGTTAATCTCCCCATTTTCTAACTGTGTAGGAATTGTACATTTTGGCTAATCCTCGTATGCCTCTGGTGGTTGGAGTTTTTTCCATTGACAGCAGTTCATCAGTACAGCTAAACAAAATCACTGTAAGCTGTCAAACAGAAGACAAATGAGAGCTTAGAAAATAGAATACTCGCTGAACTGAGACAACACTTCAGCGCCGACAATGATGATGGCAGGGGAGCAGAGACTATCTAGTTATAATTGCCAATTTAGCAGCAGCTGAGCCTGTACTTATCTGAATTAGTACTTCTGCTAAATTCATGATGTTTTTGTCCTGGGCTAAGCCTTGATGTTAGCAGACACAATGCAAATGCAGTGTTCCAGGGATAACTCCTCTCTCAAAAGCAGCAGGATGTTGTTAGTCTGAGGACTGAGTCCTAATGGAAGATCTCTTTTTCCCCTTATGTGGGTACCTGCTGTTGAGCTGAGATTTTTTGAATCTGCCTGCAAGCCTCAAGGTGATGACCATGCACTATTATTTTCAGTAGATGTTTGTTCTAGCCTTCACCTTTTTCTATAAGCCCAAAATATGAATTCATTTTGTTTTAAACTTGCATTTCAGGTTTGTGAAGTCTTGTCTCAGTAGCAGCTATCTTCAGATTGTACCTCATAAATGCAGCATTCTGTTTCATCATGAAGGGGTTGCCACCAAACACTGGTGGCTTATTCTACCAAGGATAGGTGATTTGTGGGAGGTAATTACTGTTTAGCCTCTTGATATGCTGCTTTCTCATCAAAAGATGCTTCAAATTAATGAAGTGTTAAAAGGATATACAAAAATATGCAAAGCCCACTTCTCAAAAATCAATTTTGCTCCACTGCACCATATTGCAGATGAATGGAGTAGCAAAACATGTGTCTGCCCTTTTAAATGAAGAACAGTGTCTCAGGGAAATTTATACAGCAGCAATCATGATCATAATTCAAAATAATCATCAACTATAATATTAGGTGCATTGATGATGTGAGTATACAATATAGCATACCTAAAACAGAAAGAATACAGAATCCTGAAATTAAAATTGGACTGTTCAATAGGAGATAGCAAGAAAACAGAGTAAGAAACAAACCTTTCACCTTTCCTGTACAGGCATCCATGTACTGCTACAGGAACCTTCTAAGAGTCTTCTAACCCCCGTTACATACAAGAGAAACTGTCCTTTCTCCCAGCTGACAGCTATTTTAGTCCCATAAATAGCTTGTTGTAAATTATGCCACAGAGCAATAAAATTGCAGGGATGACACAAAAATTAGCTATATGATACAGAAAAACAACAGAGAAATTTGTCTTCAGCTGAAATTTGAAATGCTGCAAACCAGTGTATGACATCCTAAAAGGCTTTGACTGGCCTCTCATCAGCACAGCTGTAGTTTCCTTTCCTACTATGTATTCTCTAAGTCATGGCTGCAGCCTTTCTTGTTTCAGTATGGGTAGCACATTTGGTTTGCAGTGTGGGTATGAGACAGATCATATGAAAGGGTCAGTGTGGTCTGAACAATGCCTGTGGTCTGAAGCATTAATATTTGATGCAGCTTTGACAAATTTGCTGCACTGGAGCTCACGTGGTGGGTGGGAGCAGCAGGGGCTGGCAGCATTGTCTGTCTGTCTGTCTGTCTAAGGTCTGACTCAGGCAGCCACCTAGTCCAGCTTCAAAAGCAGCTGTTTGTGTACAGATTTCAGTCTCATATTGCTAAGTCATAGAAATCTGTGCCATAATCGTGTTCAGAACTGCAAATAGGGCTGTACATTCACGGCTAATGTAACTGCTACTTTAAAATTTAAGGAGACTACAGATTTACAAGGTTGAATTTAAAAGTGAATGAAGAAAGATGCTGGAGCAACAGATTAATCTACTCTTTTCATACTGTGTGCAACATCATATTAGACTTTCCATAAATCTGCATGGGCAGGGGCATGGTTTAAGCTGAGCCAGGGTACTAATGGTTTGCATTGTCCTTCCTGGCAGGAATTGTTTGAGTTGCCCATTCCCAACTTCTGACTGAGGCCCAGTAATGTGAGGTGGGTGGCTGGAAAGGAGGATGCAGATACACACCTGATCCTCCTGATACAGCCATGAGACTGATGCAGTCACTCATGAAACCACCCTTTAGACTCACTCCTCACTTTTTCCTTTGCTGCCAGATTTAGATTACTTATTACAGCTCTGTGAGTGTGAATCTGACCTGTTTGCCATGAGAGGCTATAGCAGAGAAGGTCAGAACAAAGCTGAGCAAGGAAGCTTGAGCTTTCTCAGTCTTGCTCTTTAAGATGCAAGTAACATCACTTCAAACTTGCATCTGGGTAGTCAGCAGGGATAAGTGCAGGTCTAAGGCCATTCAAGCTGACAAATCTCTGAGTCATCTCTTATCTCTACTGGGGTGATACACTTTGCCTATTACTGAGGCCTTTGAAATAAAAAACGGACAAAGGAAAGACAAAAGGGAATTTAACAAAATGTCATAATTAATTCAACAACATTTTAAATCACCAACTGCAGTGTTATTCAATTTTGGTGAATGGGAAATTAAATAAGTCAGTTTTTTTCAAATCTCAAAGAGCTGAAAGCTCAGAAGTTCAGCTCAATCTTCAGAGAGGTATATTTCTAATGGACAGGATTTCTCTCAAGCCAAGAACATTCATTATCTCTGCAATGTTCTTTTCAAGCTTACAGCTCTGGAGAGTGCAATTTATTCATCTGTCAGATTTTATGCACTTCTTGCCAGGGTATCATTTATATATTATTTCTCCAAACCAGAAAAAATATTTTTAGAAAGAGAGAGCAAGCAGAATAAAGCCTTTAAATACAAATCAGCTGATTCAGAGTCCCTTCTCCATTTTCTATCTCCTTCAACCACATTGCCTTGTATTTACCCTTAAGTTAAACCAGTCAGATGAGCTTTTGCTCTCTGTGACAGAATTACAGAAAACAGGATAAGCAGTTTATCCTTTCAATGTGCAAACCAGGCATCTCTTCCAAGCAGATGTATTAGCCAGTCACCACAGCAGGTGCAGCCCAGGGATGCTCACACACAGCAGAAAAGTCTGACCCAGGGGGAAAAGGAAGGTCCTGCTGCATGGCAGAGTACAGAGGAAGGGGCCTGTGGCTCTGTAATTTTGTTCTTTGTTCACTGGGCAAAGTGTGCAGCTCATGGGACACTGCTGCCAATTTCTCTACTTGTGCTCTGTCCTAAGGCTTATTCTGCTCCTCCTTCCTCAGCGCTCACGTGCCTGCACACATTCTCACAGTTCCCCCATTGGTAAGTCTTGAGCCAAGTGGAGGCTGTTCCTACAGACTTTGGGAAGGCAGATGTGCAGGATCCATTCCGTTCAAGGGTATGTCAGCATACAGAGCTCTGCAAGGATATGTTTCCTCCTCCACCTGACACAGGAATGCTGCTATCACCACTTGGTTGCCTGGTAATTCCTCTAATACAGCTAAGTACTGAGCTTCAAACACCATGCTGCGTGGCCCCAGTAAGCAACTATGGAAGATTTCTTCTCTCATAGTTTATTGAAATGGTAGCAGATCTCTGACAGTCTTACAGTTTGAAGCAGGGAATTGAAAATTAGGTGGTAGGGAGAATTTCAGATTGATTGAGGTGGTGTGTTTTGTGAATTGTATGAGGAATCTTCCGAACACCCTGAAAATTTGAATGTTGAAGCTGCTTAGGTGGGATTGAATGAAACTGAACTGCAATTTCCTAAGGGTTTGGATTTTTTTAAGGGCCACATTAAGAGAAGAGATGGATCTTAGCACCTTATCGCCACCTGCAGTGCTGTATGGCTGGACCTGAAAGCAAAGAGGCTGTCCTCCACAGCTGATGGTGACTTCCCTGCTTTTCCTATCTTACTCCAAGGCAGAAGATAAAACGTGGCTTCAGCAACACGTGCAATGAAGGAAGGACAAAGAGGTTGGGGACTGGGCAGTCCCTGAGAGAAGTGCCTGAGGGCTCTGGGTTGATCTGTGATAGAGAGCCCGGGCGCTGCAGGGGGTGTTGATCACACATGGGCTGAAGGAGGGAGGTGGTAAACGGGTGAGGAGATGTGGACTGAGTCTGGCCAGAGGAGCAGGACGTGGGTCGGAGACAGGGAGGGGATGATCGGGGAGGAAATACAGTGGGTGTGTGACCATGCGGGGCTGGAGCGGTGCGTGCCCGGCGCTTGGCTGCCGTCCGTGCCGCACGGGGCCGCGCAGCGCCGGGCTCTTATCGCCCGGCCGCACGCGTGCTGCCGCCACGGGCTGTGCCGCCGAGATAGCGCGCGTGGTGCCACCAAGTACCTCTGCATGGAAGCTCTCCCGCATGGACCCTTTTCCCTTTTCTCTCGCTTGAACACCGGGCAGTTAATTACACTTCGCAGTCTGTGCTACGAGCACGTTACCATCAAGGCCCCGTTTTGCCAAATGCCGGGACAGACCAGAGCCATTCTGTTTCCTCAGCCCCCTGTGCGCCAGTGTCCC
This sequence comes from Toxostoma redivivum, assembly GCA_013397375.1. Taxonomy (NCBI): domain Eukaryota; kingdom Metazoa; phylum Chordata; class Aves; order Passeriformes; family Mimidae; genus Toxostoma; species Toxostoma redivivum. The sequence continues at coordinate 398,367 of VXBI01011924.1, forward strand.
TCAAACCTGCTCCGTAGGCAGAACTGCTGTTGATTCCATGCGTGTCCCTGCAGTGGCAGCTGGCGCTGTGCCCAGCAGCGTCCCGGCACAGCCGCCCCGGGGGCAGGGTGCGAGGCGGGAGCACGGAGGTGATGGCAGCGCCGGCGCCGCGGCCCGGCCCGGTTCCGTTCTGCCCTCAGAGAAGGGCACCGGGCAGGGCAGGGCAGGGCCGCGCTCGGTGCTGCCTCCCCGGTAACTCACGGGCACCTGGCACCCCTGAAGAGCAGGGGAGGCTGACAAACGGAGCTGTCCCCCCGGGCCCCTCGGCGTGAGGGGACGGCAGAGCCGGGCAGCCCCGCGGGCCCGGCCGGGAACACCCTTGGAAAGGCCGCGGGAAGGGCCCGGGCGGCGCCTGGGCCGCAGTGCTGGGAATAGGGACGTCACGGCCGTCCTGCTCCTTAGAAAATACACACCGGGACTAGTTCTGCGATTTACATGTGATTTATTATCTCTGATTAAGCATTTAAAGTTCCGTTTGGAATTTTGTCTCTAGAATCGTACAAACACGATTTTCCTCAGCGGAACGAAGGAAATAATTTTCATGCATAATGGTCAGATGCACAACTCTTCACATTGTTACAGGGAAGAACAGCAAACCTTGTATCGTATAGCACCAAGAAGAATTTTAATTACAGTGTGAAAGAAAGGTACCACAAAAGCTTCTTGTTTCATGGTAAATCATTTAGGCTGACATTTTTACGCTGAAGTATATGCTGTTTTCCAAGCAAAGAAAATTAAGCTTCTCATTAAAAAATTAAAATATACCTGTTTAAAAACTTTACACTTTCTAAAAATTAAGATACTAAATTTTACTTATTTTCTTGCATAGCATATTTTGAACTTTGAAACAGATAAGAAAATCTAACAAAAAAAACCTCCCAACCCCCAAAAAATTAACTCTTCCTTTCCTGGTCTTCCCTTAGCATAGCCTGGTCAAACAGCAGGAAGTAATTATTAAATATGTAACTACATCATGAACTTGAACATTCCTCTGAAAATTTCAATCTGTGATTCTGCTCCTTTATTTATTACTATAAAAATGGTGCAGTGTTCAGGAGTTCAAAATTTACTGTCCAATAAGTCACTTCTATTTGACTTTCAAAAATATTTTGGGAAGTGCCAGCTCTAAAGACTCAACAAGCAACCCAAAAAATGAATACTTCAGGTCTTTTGCTCTTTTGCATCACCATAAATAAAACACCCAGTTCTGTTGTTTATTTCAAAGATGAACAACTAGATGTGAAAGCAATTTCATATACTTATGCACATCTGTTACCTGCAGGCACAGGTAACTGGTTGGAATGAATTAATGCACTATAAATATTGCAAAAGAGGAGATATAATTAAACTTCCTTTTTGACAAGAAAAAGGTAGTAACATAACATTAAATTAGACCAAAGGAAAGACCTGTTGAGTAAGGAGATTTGATTTGATGTAGTTGCTGCTCAAGGACAGAACTTTACAGTTTGCCCAAAGCAGCTGAGTGCAAGGGGCCAATAAAGGCAGGATTGCTCTCCTCTCCTGATAGCTTTGGCCATTCCTACTTCCAGCACCAGGAAGAAATATCACAAATATTGCCGAGCTGCTGTGGGTCTGTGGGTACTGCAGTGCTCTCCATTCTCATTACAGCTCCCCAAACTGGGCAGTCTCTCCTGCAGTACCAGAGCACCAGGACTGTGGACGGTGCTGCCAGGACATTTCTGGTATAGCTGCTGGGGGCACCTCAGCACGTTCAGTGCACTTTCAGAAATCACCACCAGCCTAAGTAGAATAGTTTAAGTTTACTGACTGTGCTATCTCTTATAGTTTTATTTATCATACATATAAATCGACACTCGGCTTTGATTTTGAGTTGCAGTCCATTTTCTGAGTAATTGCCTCTGCTTAGCTGCTGGACAACCAGATCTATTAAATCTTCCCACACAGTTTTGAGAAGGTATATTATTTACTTTATCTTAAGAAAAAGTGCCAGATTCATTACACTACAAATGCATACTTCACAATAGAAGACAGACATTATTGTTTTACTTGCATGGTGTATAGTGCTAATCCGAGGGGATTAGCAAGGCAGCTCCTCTGGCATCTTTGTAACACATCTCTGTCACAGATCTCAGTGACACCATTGCCAAATTAAAGCTCAGTCCAACAATCTATGAAACTATGGGATTCTAATTATTTCTATCCAAGAAATAATGCATCTATCTACATAGATACTTGTGTAACATTTCTATCCTGTATGTGGATTTCAGATCAAAATAAAAACATGAATGTTACAAGACTTCCAGGACTATCAGCTATTCCAAAAGTATTTATGATTATTTTAAATGACTAGCCAAGAGTTTATGCCAAAACCATTGCTAAGATGTACATATTTCATAATCTAGGGCTATCAATATACTACAAGGCAACACATTTACTCCAGCTGTCAGGCCAGCTAAAGGATTTAGTTATCGATTATCTCAACTGCCTTTATTTTTTTGGTGTCTGTTGGGTAGAGAATGTAGAGCTTAATAACGTCAATGAGAAATTCTGATTATTTTATTCTGTTGCTTTCAAAGAAATTTAGGACTGTTTAGACACTACAAGTTGTCCTGAAATTATGGCCTTGTCTTCACTCTAAATTACTCTATTCACCATTAAAAAAACCCATATTATTAGCTGTACAGCGCCACAGTTGTGCATTGGTAGTTCACACAGTAACACGACCCCTTTTCTCAGGAATTTATCATTTTTACACAATGACATGACAGACAGACATGATTATCAGACAAGTGCAAAATGGCATGCAACTTATATGCATTATCTTCCATTTCAACATTACTTTTATGAAGAGGCTCACAGTGTGGGCCAGCACCCCAGCTCACACTTACACTTTGTATACATTGAGCTTAATACAATCTTTTGCATTTTCACATTCATAATATCTTTAAACTAACAATTACTGACATTTATATTCAAGTGGACAATCCAAACTACAAGCATTCTTTATATATGCATTCTTCAAGTTACACAGAGCCTACAAGCTATTCCATTCTTAAATATTCTACTCTTCCTACTTCCAGGAAAAGGCTGCATAAGGTACATTTTTCTTAGCTTATTCACAGCTATAGAATCACGTTGTGCATACATCAGCAGATGTCTCCTGCTGCAGTTGAGTAGCACCTGCTTTCAAATGATTTCTGCAATAGTTGTACTTGCTTAAATCTCCCACTTTGCTGAGCTCCAGCAGCAGTCCAGGGTGGCTCTCCAGGCTTGGACATACTGTAGGTGCCATCTTTGTTTAATTTCATGGGTAAAGCTTTCCAGGATTAGAAGATAATTTCTAATCACAGAAAAAATATCCTAGGGCAGACGCATGCTGCCTGCACACTGTGTGTGCCAGTGCTAAAGGGACACCAGTGACACTGGTGTGACTATGGCACTGTCTGCTCACCTCACCTTGGCCAGGGAGGTGTCACACAAGGCAAGGTGAGCAGCGGCCATCTCTGCCTTTGAAGATGACGCACAGAGTAGCAGAACTAAACAATCAGCTTGTGGAGATGACAGATCCAGTTATACATACAGATTCCTGTGTTCCTAAAATACATTTAATGCTGCAGAATTGTCACTATTACTTTCTCTTCCTACAATCTTATCTGGCAATAATCTGTGAACAGAATTATTTGCATAGATTTTTTTCAGACTCTTGAAACTTCCGCCTTAACTGGTATGTGCCAGTGAATGATATGGGTCAAAACAAATAACTTCACTTGGAGTAGTGGGTTTTAAGAAATTGGTTGTTAAAAACACTTCTATTTCTCTGGCCCTGCAGAACTTTTAGCAGGCTGAAAGTTACTGTAATGGTAGTGGAATAAAGTGAGGTGGTGTTGAACTTTTTGACAGCTGACTGACTCCAGAGCATTGATGGGCACTAAGCTTGTGAACTTCCCTGGCTTTCACATACATGTACACATAATCATTTGGGTTGAAATCTGGCCTGCTAAACTTACTTCATTCCAAAGCCAGTTGGAAAGTTTAAAAAAGACTTACTGAACCATTTTTTAGCACTATTACTGTGAAATGTTTATGTACTTCTGGTGTTTTAAACTAGTTCCAACATTGCCTTGTCAAGTACACCACTTTAAGTACTATTCAGGAAATTTCTAAGATCTCTAAAAGGCATCACATATAAAATTAACATCTTCAAAGGGTCTGCCTCACTGACATTTGCACACCCAGATTTTCTACAGCCAATACCCCACAATACCATTTTTGCACATGCTCTGAAATCACTCAGCCTTAACCATGTAAAATGTTTTAGTATTGGTCTCCTACATCTGGCTGGAATTCACAAACAGCTCTTCTTCTTTCTCTCTCATCACAGGACTCCATCCTTTACAACAGACTTCATATAAAACATATGCTGTTCTATACACAACAGAGTGTTTAGTGGTCAGCTGAAATCACCAAACCATCAGGTTCATTTCCATTTTCTATTAGAACCTTCCCTAGCCTGTTCTTCCCACTTTCCAGGTTACTAACATAGGCTGAGGACCTCCTCATACCCCTCTGTGGGACCCCTGCTAACTTTGTAAGTGTTCTTCACCAGAGCAGATGTGTGTTTGAGCCCACATGTACCACAGGACACCCAGTTCTGTGCGCGGGTGGAAGGGAGGGCTGGAAAGGGTCCTGAGTTCCAGCTGCTGCTCCAGTGAAATTTTACATGCCTTTGGTAGTCACTGGGGAAGTACCACAACTCCTTACTTCCCTTTTTGAAAAGGAAGCTGAGCAGACAGTGAAAATCTGTATAGAAAACTGATGCAGAAGGAAACACTTCTAACATCTACTGAAGTGGTGGCAAACCCTCAGAAAGATGTAGGAATTAAACTTGGATGCCTCCCTCTGGAGTTTCCCAAAGTCTAAGCCTGGTCACTTCCTTGCCCTTGGAGCTGTGTATCTTCCCCCATCCACTGCACAATCAAGGAATTTAATTGGGAATTTTGCACTGCACCACTGAAGACAGAGTCTTAAAAATTAACAGTGGCAAATGCTCATGAGTGTGATGTCTACATCCTTTAATGCTGCACTTGGGCTTAGAAATGTTAATTTAGAAAGCCATAAATATTTTCACTCTTAAATTCTGTTTAGATGCTTTAGTTCACATAAATTGATTTAATTGTGACAATCTCCTGGGCCTTTGGCCTTATACAATTTGTTCATTTGAACTGCAATTTAAATTTCACCCACTATTTCCATTATATTCTACTCACAGCACATACTGTAAACTTACATTCTTTGAATGGTAAATATAAACGTTTCAAGCCTTTCAGCAGAATCTACATAGGCCAGGCTTCTTTTAAAATTACAAGGTACAAAAGGGGCCTGATTTTCTTATCTCTTCTGCCTTTAAAATACCCAAAGGTGCCTTGTATTAGCAACAATATTAAAAATTGACTTGCAAACCAAATATTTCAGAGCTGGATTTGAATATCGTGTTAGGTATGAGCTTGAGCAAAGGCCCCAGTGTTACTGTGAGTGACCACGTCAGCTCAATGGTCACACACTGAAAAAATACGGGAAAAACATATGAAAATGTAGAAGATAATGGTTTTTCACTTCACAGCAGACCTAGTGAAAGCATAATAACCAGTTAAGTAGGAGAGAAAAGGTAAAGTAAAATTCTGCTGATGCTGTTTTAAAAACGAGAGCTAGATAATAATAAAATGAAGTAAAAAGGTGTGTAACACTTTCTCCAGATGCTATGATTACACTGTGGAACACGTTATCAGTAAGGGCTGCTCACATCCAAGTGCTTAAATCATCTGAAACAAGCTCAAGCATTTTTTATGGCTAATAGTATTAGTTAAAGTAGATTTGGATAACTTGATTTTTTCAAGACGGTAAAGTCAGTAAGTCAAGATTTACACCAACCCCTAACAACTGGGAGTGGACAAAGCCCTGATGTTGGGGAAAAGTAATTTTCAGGTGGGCTGTTGGCCTTTTCTTTCTCCCCTGAAAGTATCAGCCACTCTTCCCAATGCCAAGGACAAAACCTGTCTCTCTCCATGCTGCTCAGCGTCAGGTATTACTTCAAGGAGCCCTCTCAGAGGAGCAGGAAGGCCTGCCAACTTGTATCTTTGTGCTGTCAGAGTTGACATTATTTACTACTTTAACAATCACACACTCCTAACCTTTTGAAACAGTCTTTTGGTGTGCATAGAACAAAGAAAATGACCAGGCAAAGTAATTTCTCAGAAGCAACACTGTAAAGCTGCAGTAGGCAAGATTCAGTCTGCCTGCAGCCATGCCCTACAGTTTCATATTTGATAATTAAAATTCTGTCTTGTGCAAGTATTTCTACCTTTATATTACTAAGTTTTCATACACTTAGAGGGTAACAGAGACTGATCTACCTAAGAGGTTTGGGATGCCACGCGGGGAAGTCCTCTGAAACTTCCTGAGAAGTGCCTGGGAGCACCTCTGCAGCAATGCTATTTGGCCTAACTAGTCCAACTGGATAGCAGAAAATCACATTTAACGCCTAATAAAAAACATGCACAGACTGATAGATGTAACATTACCAGTATGCAAAAATTAAAATGAAACAAATTAAGAACTCCAAACATTAAATTCAGATTGTTTATTGTAAACAGAATAACTCTAGCACTCTGTCATACTGGCTGTGTCACATGCACCCAATTCCACATCAACTGCTTAAAATAGCACTTGCAAAAATTACAGTTATGTAATAATAATTTATGGTTTCTTACATAAACTAATGAACAAGCACTAAAATTGAATTACAGTGTATTCTAGGTAGTTCTTTATTGCTTGTAGACACTGCAGCTTTGGATCCATTAAAATGAACCCATTAGGATGCCTGAGTTTATCAAAATTTACTGCTATATCAAACTCAGAAACTGTAAAATGCTGGAGAACACTTAAAAGCAATTAAGAGTTGTTGGAAAACTACATGGGTTTTCACATCCAGTCACAGAACTTTGAATGTATAAATTTTCTCCTCTGGAAAACATGATTTGTGAGCTTGTGTTAGATACACTGCTATTCCAATTTATTTATATCATCTTTTAAGAGTTGATAGTACTTCCATGAATATATATATATTTATTTTTACACACAATAGGAGCCATTTCATTGTATTTACCATAAGAGTGGTATGTTTAAATACTAAATCCCAAAATATATATTTTTATAATATGTTGTCAGAACTTTTAATATATATAATACAAATACTTTTACTAAAGGAAAACTATAAACAAAAGTGAAATGCAAGAGGGCAAAAAGCCTCATGTGAAGGATCCATGAAAAATGTAAGCAGAGACATCTTGACTGGTTTTGTTTAGACTGTATTTATTTTTTTATCTCTTCATCAGGCTAAAAAAGATGCTAGTGTCCTTCCTTGGCAACAGGTTACATCACAAACTCTCATCAAATTTATTAAAAGATACTGAAACATGTACCGTGAACCTTTAAAACAACTTTTAAATGCACCATATTTATTCAGTTAGAAGAGACTCTCAAATAAACCCAACTGAAGGCCCCTGCCCTGTCAAGCATTCATTTAATTTGGCCTCAGAGCCAATGTAAGAACCAACATTGATTGAATCCCAGAACAGCCCTATTGACTATACCAGGATTCTGATGTTTGACACATATGCCTGTCACATCAGGGCATTACTTTCAGGCTCTTTTAGTGAGAAGCAAATTCTCACGAACACCTCTGATGAGCAGGTTTTATATCCTCACTGCTTTACATACTCTCTCCTCTGAGTAAGTGCCATCTCTTATATATTACAGAGGCAGGAGAACTTAATGCTCCTACCTTGCCTTTTCCTATCTGGGTGCTCTCCCAAGCACAGGATCACTCTGCAGAAGTCAGTAAAGTTGGTGAGGATGAGACACCTTATCATTTTACTACATTATGGAATATATATATATATATATCTATNGCATTTTACTAGTTTTAATATAAAATGTCCCCAAATTTGTATAGAAAGATTAAAATCATACCCTTATCTTCAATTATTCTCATTAAGACAATTCTCTCACCTATTACTGTGCTGTCAAATTTCCTTTTTTTCAGCCCCACTGGTCTTCATAAAACTTAAATAGAAAATATGTTGGTTGCATTAAGGATCAATTAAAAAAGTATCATTCAACACGTCACTTCAAAAAAATGTGAAAGTCTCTATTTTTAAGAAAAATTGTTGACCCCATCCCAAAAAGGACTTACTTATCTCACCCCCTCCAACTCCCAATAAGATAATTATTGGGATACTCAATGGTGTTTTTCAGGAGTAACAAGTACATTTCAAGCAACTTCATTTGCTCTGGAGAGTTATTTCATCAAAATGAAAATCTGAAGGGATATGTTATTTTAAAAATATACTGCATCTACAAGTTTGTATTATTATTGTTTCAGTTGATTTTGGTTTTTAACAGGTTGTCTGTAATATAAATGACACATGACCACAACTGATTTTTATATACCCTCTATCCCTAACACACAGCTAATGTCAAATGAACCAAGAAGGAATTCGGGGCTTTCATAATGAACAGAACCATTTATCCCAATGATCTTTAATAATTTTGTTCATCACGAAGTCCCCTGAAACCACGTCAGTACTGATCATTTGCATTTCTTCATCCATTGGGGTTCTTCACAGTTTTGCAGCCATGAAATTGATATGTGGTTTCACCAGTGGGAAGAGTGGCAGACTGCGCTTGAATTCTGTCATATTTTCAATCACACTTGGCTGCAAAGAAGTGCATGCAAGAAAAAGTCTGCTCAGTATCTTCAATCAGAGAAGTGACAAATTCCCTGCTTTTCATTTTAACTGTTGCTACAGCTACATATAAATACACCTGGCTTGCTCTTTTCTACAACATTAGTGATTCATACTTCATAATTACAAGAACCTCCAAAACACAATGTTATTTCTTATGAAACAACCAGTTTCATATTTACATAATTCCAAACAGCTATAATGCAGTAACTGCATTGCTAGTAACATCAGAATCTCCAATAAATGCAGAGCTGATCTTTTCATTTTTCATTCTACTTCAGAGCACCCCACCTGTCCTTTGAACATCGGAGTAAGATCATAACCACAATAGCTATTCTATGCACTGTTATTTTTAGATGTAGTAGCAAAGTAAGCTTCTAATATTTCAGTCATCATAGCTAATATATACCCATACTATTCATAGAGAAATTTCTACCCATGGCAATTATTTCACCTGCAAGGTCTGATGAAGAACACAGACATACCACAGTGTGAAAGGTTAATCACCTGTTGGGACAAACACTACCATCCTTCAAGAAAATTCACTGAAGGTCCAGTAAGGGCCCAGTGCTGTCTATGTAACCACAGTGAAATCTGTAATACTTGTATGAACAGAATTTGCCAAATTGTTTCCTCCACAATTAAACACATTGACGGGAATGTCATTAATATTTTAGGCTTTATCACAATTAAACACATTGACGGGAATGTCATTAATATTTTAGGCTTTATGACAATGACCAATGTAGTTGCTTTGGGACTGGTGGGTTGTTTGGGTTTTTTTAAACAAAGATGATAAATTTGTTGATGCATATGCATCTCTCTCTTGACATCTGATTTATCTGATCATATACAACCAGTATTTTCAGACAATAATCATTGTATTTACTCCATAGTGCAGATACCCAGTGCAGCTTCCTACTACTATTAGATTTTGTTTCAGAGGACTAAAAAGAACAGAGGTAAATGGACACATGGATAAAAAGAAAAATCAGGAAAATCTCCATTGTTACTGAGGACAAAAATGCATGTAGAAAAGAGCTAAAACATCAGCCCCATGACAGCAGGAATTTCCAGAGGTCTGTTTCTTCCCTTTTAACTCGTATTTAATGGTACAAAACCTCTAGATTAAGTAGGCAGACTAGGATTTTGTGTGTTGTTTCTTTTTACCTGTGGTAGTGGTGGTGCTGGTGCGAGGTTCACATCATTTTGGCATGGAAATTCTCCAACAACAGGGCCTATTTAACATCAGCAAAATTAATTTGGGACCATAATTTAATGACTATCTTTTACTTAACTGATTAACTGTCTTCTCTTATAAGACAGGTATCTAAAAAAAGCACCTTTATTTAAATATTTAAAATTTTAAATATTTAAATTTTAAAGTATCACTAAATAAGGTTTTATAAACATTTTGCTTTTATATCNATGGCATAAGAGAGACCAAATGCCAGATTAAAAGCTTTAGAACTGGGGAGTTATTTTAGTTATTTATTGTTATAATTTCTCTAAGTAACCACTTGTTAGGTTGTCTTGCAAGCTAACCCTTGTCTTGGGAAGATACCATTCCAAGCAAACAATACCCAATCTGGCAATACAGTTACTATACTTTAAGAAGTCTTCTCTAGATAAAAAAAAAGTTTTAGTATTTCTATTTAGCAATTAGCAGTCATGAAAACTGGAAAGGTGCTTTGAAACAAGCCTTCCTTACTCAGCTGCAAAGCTACAATTTCTACACTACCACAAAAATCAATCCTTCTGAGGCAGAAGGGAGTTTCATGACATGCATGCAGTATCTGCTTCTCTCTGTACTACAGAAAAACCTTTAATATTTTTGACTTTGCAAGCAAATGCATGTTGGAATTTAATCACCATTTAAGTATAAAATGGTGAAAGATTTGCAAACAAAACCTTAGAAGTTTTTCCTCTCAGTCTACTCATATTAACCAGAAACACTTCTAGCCCTTTCCTTCTTGAATTCTAAAATGGAACAATACAGTTTAGAATGCACAACTGATTTTACTTCAAAATAAAACTTAAATAAAAGTTCTTAAATTTAAAAAAAAATGTTTGACATTCCCAGAGGTTTTGGGTTTTGTTTGTTTTCCCCACTGAGGGTGCTTGAATACTACTGTGGACATTTATTGCTTGTCTGGCAAAAACATACTCACACTGGACACTGGATTGAAAACTGCAAATTCTAATTTTGGGTTGGTTGGGGGATTTTTCCCCTGTAGGACTATTACAAAGTTTAATGTTTGTTTTAAAATATCTTGTTGAAAACATGTGCTATTTTAGGATATATTTTTTATTATCAATATACTTGAGAATACTGATAAGCTGAAAAACTTGTCTTAAAAAAAAAAAATCCACAAAAAATCTGAAGCATCCATGTGAAGTAAACCTAGAAAACGCCCCACCTTTTTCCCTCTGAAGGGTGTATCTTCTCCAAAGCTGAGTTCTTCTTACAGTGGATTTGTATGATATAACATGGCTATCTGTAACTATGACTTACTGGAACAGGAATGGATTAAAGATTAGATTCAGCACAATACTTACAGGAATCCATTTCCCTTGCAAGGACATGCACTGATACCTTGTGTCTTCTGGGAGCATCTATTGCCAACAGCACCTACAGTAAAAAATATCAAGACCTTAAGGTGTTGGAAGTATTCCTTAGGCATTATAAAATGGTAAAAAGAACGAGAACGTTTGAATTTTAATTTAAGCCTTAAAATGAGGGATGAATATTGGGATGTGCCTTCAAATATTATTAAAAGTCATCCATACAGTACTCCTGAATTACTTTACAATCAAGTTAAGCAATTCATGTATTGCTTGGAACTCAGAAAAACTGTAAGTAACAGAAATTCAGCCATTAACTATCGTAGTATCAGGAATGGAACCTAAAAATCTCTGCAGAATTTCAATCCCTAGCAACCTTCTGGAAGCACATCAGCCAGAACACAATCACTAAATTCAGCTGGACAATCTAGCCTGCTATTTCTGCTCTGGAATGCTGGATAATCATGTATTGAGCACTGGTGTAAGCAAAATAGCATAGATTCCTACAAACCCAGAATATGAATACTTGTTTAAGTTATCATTTATTAAACAACAGGTACTGAAATTCCATTTACTAACTTTGGATTTGCTGCATAACTTCCTGTACTATTAAAAAAATTCAAAGTAAACAACCCCCTCTGGCCAAGAGAGGAAAAAAGAAGACACACACACACATGCCCATGCTTCTTCATGGGCAGAAATTTTCCCATCCAATAATAAATTCTGAAGACATTAAGTCCATCTTATTTTCCTAAGAACTCCCTGAGCTGCCAGCTGCTCCATAAGTAATAAAACTCCATGAGCACTTTGCAATATAGTGAAATACCATCACCTATTACACATTACAAAACAAAGAATGACACCCAAGGTTTTTTTAATACTGGTGGGGGGGTGACAGGGACAGGACATGGATGCATTTCAATCACTTATATTGGATATCCATCCGAGTTAAAATGTACAATTACTGCATCATTATGCTGTTCCTTTGCTCTGCCTAACCATTAGAGGAAGAAAAAACCCTAGTGATTTACAGTGAACAAAGCTTTAAAAATATCTGTTTCATTCACAATTCATGCCCATAAAATAAGCTTAATCAATGACTGGTTGGAGAAAAAGATGAAAGAACAAATGTGCAATTTTGGCCAGGCTTGGTCATAGAGCAGCACATTTTATATCCATAAAGAAAAGATAAATGAAACAAGAAGAATAAGAGCCAACAAGGAAAAAAAAAGCAAAATAAAACTCTATAATTCTGTGCAATTTTTACAGTTGATATTAAACTAAGTAATATTCAGGAAATAAAAGATACCTGCATCCATTTTATCATCTACCTAAAACAGGTATCAGTGTACCCCTTCAGAGCACAAATAAGTTTCAGTTGCACCTCCATCTCATTCTAAGTAACATTTTAGTTGCATGACTAATTTACCTTGTAGAACTGTATAATGTCATCCTTGGTCAGGGTCTTTAGATAAGCCACTTCAATGTTATCTGCAAAACAATAGTACAAATTAGAGTAAGTCTTCAGATCAAAGCTGGTTAATAGCACACTGCTTATACAAAGTATACTTCTTTCAAATTCAGATGCTGTAATTGACTGCAAATGAAAAGCTTTTCATTGTTATCTTTCAAGTTAATACTTGCTTCACTAAAAGTGTCAGTAAAACCTTGGCAAAAAATTATACTTCAAGAAGTCTATTTGATTGGACTTACTAAAAAATGCATATTTGAAGAATACTGATTGCACTGTGGGATATTCAGTTGTTAAAATAGATATGCCTACTCTTGTGTATTATCTTCAAATCAGTTACACATTTCTAATGCAAACTGGTTATAGATGGCTTCTATTCACAGTTAGGAAACAGGATGGTAGGACATAATTTTACAGAAATGCTAAGGAATGGTGCCTACATATCCCTTCAGAAGTAGTCACAACTTTAGGGTATCTGGAGACAACGTGTTTCAGTTGCTACATTCCTTCATATTAATTAAACTGTCATGTACTAATCACCTAATATCATTGTTGCTTAAGCAGAAAGGTTTCTTGTAGGTGTGCTTGCTTTTAAGATTAGCAAGAAGATCAAGGAACACGTGCAAGAGAACAAGCAGCCAACAAGCCTGTAATGCAGGCTGTAAGTAATTCAAAATTCTATATAGAGGGAAAAAACCCACAACAATACCTAGTTTGGAGAACTAGGTAAGATTTGGAGAAAACAGTAAAAGTAGTCATATTAAAAATATACAAACAAAAAAATCCTTCCACTTCTTAAAACTGGAACATGAATTTCTAATTTTGACAATTCTAGTTATATTAAAATAATTTATGATATAAAGTTACTAGTTACTAGGGAAGAGGGGAATTAAAGATATAAAAGTCAAGGGAAATAGTAAGTGGGATTTAGATATGAAAAATATGGCTACCCTTAGCAGAAGAAATTTCAGAGAGATAATATTGATCCAATTATGGTATAAATGTAAACACTTAAGGCAGAGAAAAATCAGACTATTTCATCAGACAAGAAAGAAAAAAGTACTTGAAGTAATAAGAAGTTTCCATGCCACTTCTTTTGCTCAGGCATGAAACCTTGTCAGTCTCTAGACCAAGCTAGATGACGAGTCAAAACTCTTCATTACTAAACAGCTCAGTGAGTCACTGTGAAGCAAAAAGACTGTGTTTGCTATCATGGAAAGCCAATACACAAAGCAGAAGAGAAGTCTCAGAACACAGAATGAGTTTTATGGAGGAAGCATATTATGCATGAAGACAGAAAATTACAGCTGTGAATAAGAGTCGAGACATGAAAATGTCAGGAAAAAGTGATCTGTACCTAAACTGATTTTTTTTTAATGCTGGAAACTGTATTACTAATGTGTTTTAACTGTATTAGTAATGTATCTCAGCATTTTAAAAAAATTTAGAACACATTTTAAAAGTATTTTAAAAAATACAACTTAAATATTATGTAGGACCACACAGTAAATAATTGTCAGTCCATTTTCAGTAATAACACTAGAAGCTGGATCTCATTTGGTCTCCTACAAACTTATAACCTTCAAAGCAACATAGATGAAAAAAACAAAAAAATAATTAGTGTTTCTTCAAATCCACTCTAAGCTGAGACAGACTGCATGTTAGTTAAGATACCTGCTGTTGTCTCTGCCAGCACTCCATCAAAACAACTGCACAATGCAAAGAGAAATAGGGTTTATATGAATGTGTACTGGCAGGAATGTCAATGTGTATCTGACTGCATTTCAGGGAAATAGACACTAAATTATGTATAGGCTATGCAAAAGTTTTAGTTGCTCCCAAATGAATATGACACTCAACAGTCACAACTAGAGCATTCTGTTTTAAAGGAATTACTATTTGTCTTACCTCTGTCAAAGTTATACTGCTGGGAAATGATTTCTCCCCAGTATTTAGCACATTCTGCAGACAGCTTCTTTGGTTTGTCTAGACGACGAATTGCTAAAGCTTGGATGTGTTTTTGGAAGGCCTCTTCTGTCATGTCTTCTATGCATTTCTCCATAGTTTTTAAGAACGCTTCAACTCTGCTTTCTAAATAGTGTGGTGGCTTTTCAGATTGGATAATAAATCGCAGTCCTTGGATGCCATTTGCCCGACGTGGGCCACTGAACACAATGTAACCTTGGCAAAACAACAACAGCCACAAATTAAAAGAAGTCCTTTGTCACAGCACTGAATTTACCAAATGTGGGATGTTTGGCAAGAATGCAATGCTATGCTAACTTAATTCTGTGTTATAAATAAAATAATGCAGGTTTTAAAATGTGCCACTGTAATTTTTTTGGAACATTTTTATTTCACTGAGGTCAATATCAGTTTAGGGGAGGGACAAGGAAGAAATGAGGCAGACTTAAAAAGAACAAAAGCAATTCTATCATCAGGATCAGGTTACCAGAAATAAAGCTGTACTCTAGTGCTTCATTAGACTCAACATTAGAAACTTATTATTTTTTCATAATGTCTAACCTGAATTCTCTTTGCTGCAATGTAAGACCACTAATTCCCTTTTTATCAATTAGATAAAAAGCATTATTCCCTTCCTTTTTGTTGCATGATTTTCTAATCTGAACAACTAATCCTTTCTTCAGTCTTCCTCCACCCTTTTAATTACAAATCTATCACATTTCAGTCTTTTGAATGTTGTTTTATAGTTTTCTTACAGTTTCCTGATGCTCATGTCAAAACTGCTTACAGTTTTATTTCAAGAGTTTTTATCTGAACAATTTAGGAGTATTACTGTGAGTGAGTGAGTGTATCTTGAGCGCTTCCATTTATATTTCCCAGCATTTTACACAGCAGCTTTTACACACATAACACTGCTGATTTATGTCCTACTTCTGATCCAGAGTTTTGTACAAAATTGCTACCTAGCCAGTTGCTTCCTGGCTTGTATCTGTGCCATTGGTTGTTCCTGCCAAACTGTTCCTAGCAAAATGCATCTTATCTTCATTCAAGTCATGTTTCTAAAATGTCAAACTAATTTTAAATTCTAACTCTATCTTCCCACACACTTGCAGCCTCTCCCAAATTAGTATTATTTGAAGATTCAGTGAGTATCCTCATTCTTCTATTATCCAGAATTTTGATGAATATACCATGGAACACTGGATCACAGCAGAGCTCTGTAGAACACCGTTTTCCAAACGAACTATTCTCTATTCTCCAGTCATGACCTTCCTAAGTCCAAAGTCCAAATGTGTAGTTCTTCCACCCAGGTACTTCAGTAACAGTCTCTCAGTTATTATCTATGAATTTAGAACTATCTTGAAAATTTATTCCATATTTTACTGGAATTAGAATTGAACTGACTGATCTATAATTTCCCTGCTTTTTCTCTTTCCTTTTTTTTAAGCAAACATGTAGCATTTAGCTGTGTCTATCTTTCCAATACCCTATCATCCACAAATTTTCCATTATAAGACTTCTAATTCCAGGATTTCCTAATTTCATTATTTGGAATAGAATGCAGAGCTCATCACACTTTGAACTTTTTAAAAGCTTCTAATTTAGTCAGATTAATCTGTTACTTTCCTATTCAAAAGTAAGTAAGACATGAACTTTGATCACCAGTGTTTATTTTAGAAGTCATTTGGCCACAGTTGACATTTTAAGTGAAAACTAACTAAGCCATCCTGAATTTTCTGATGATTTGAACATTCTAATTTTAATTATTTGAACACTTTTTTTCCATCACTGCCAACTTTTCTCCTCCACCTTCTCATACTGCTTAATATTTATTGAAAGAATTCTTGCTACTACTTCTACTGTTCAGCAAACTTCTAATTCTTGAACTTCTTTTTCCTTAAGCTTTCTCAGAAATCTTACTAACAATTCCATGAAGTTTATTGGATTTTGATGGTATTTCTATTGTCTCCCCTCCTAAGTCTCATGAGCTCTATTATTTGGCAATTATGAAGTGCTGGACTAAACCAGTTCTTCCTCAGTTCCCCCCCTCTCTCTTCAGCTGTTACTTCCAGCTTCTATACAAAACCTGCCACCAGCACATTTCAAAAACCTGTTAAATAACCTCGGTTCTATCCTATTTTCAGCAGCTATATAGATAGTTGAAATTCCTATGATTAATATTGTATGGCTGGCTCTGCTAGCTGCACATGAAAAGCCTAATCTTGCCTGACATCCCTGGCCATCATCACACTGAAATATTTGTCTGCTTCTCACCTTTGGAAAATCTGTACTCCTCCTCACCAGTATTTTAATCATGTGAGCTGTCACACAAAGTCTCTGTCCCTCCTTCTTACTCTGTTTGGAATAACCTCATCAGTTCTCAGCCTTACTGGTTCAGGTAACAATTATTTGTACTTACTGGTGAACAGCTATAGTCTTAAAGAGCCTGAAACGTATTTAGGTTTTCACCAACACGGTAGTTAACCATTATCCACACAGCAATATTTCTAAGACAGGGCTTATAACTTAACAGTTGAACTCAGTGATCTTAGAGGTCTTTTCCAACCTAAATGATTCTGTGATTCTATGAATCATGAAGTGCACCTAGAAGTAGAATCACAAGCAGGAAACATCAAACTACTACTGATTCTCTAAGAAGATCTAGAAATATAGGGAACTGATCCAATCTCCTTTTGATAAATTCTAATATGAAGTTTTCTGTACTGATCTGATCACACTTTTTTGAGTTGGAGTTGATTTCAGATATTTCAGACATCTTAAAAATCATGCCTGCTCATTCTTATTTTAGACTCTGTGCACAGTAAAATTTCTTTGAGTCATCAGCAGTTAAGATAATTTCCATTTACCAAGTGCCCTTTAAATGGCATTCACTAAGCAGGAAGAGAACACCCCCTCAGGTCTCGTGTGAGCGCGTGTGACAGCGCTCGCGTGTACACAGCCACAGCCACCCTGAGAACTCACCTAACTGCTCCTGGGTGCGCAGGGTATTGAAGCATGGCTCCGAGATAATCTGGCAAAAGAGCTCCAAAAACATATTCTCAGAAGTGCTTTGCATGTCTGTCTGGTAATATATTTCAATGCCACAGTTGTTATGAACTTCATTTCTCTGTTGATATACAAACCAACCTCCTGAAAGACAAAGTTAAAACATTGAAGTCCATTAAAGAATACGTTCTTACTGTCCACAATTAAAAAGATAATGGTCTGAGGTTTGTGGAATGCAATTATTATAAGTGGTTTAGGACTGTTATAGCAGACTTTCCACTAAGTGTATACTTTTCATGAGACAAGATAAGAATTTATTATTTTACCATCAAAATGTTGCCACTTGGGAATCTCAGCAAGCAAATTGAAACTGGCTGATTCTCTTCAAGCAAATATTTTTGGAACTGCAGTGAAATTCTGCATTGCCTCTACTGTGTAAACAGTTTCTAGAGACGATTTGCCAGAAATTATTATGAACATTAAAAATAATTCAGCACTTAGAATACTAACAACTTCTTTTGTATCTGGTAACTTGCACAGACAACCAGCTATGGGTAATTGATCTTGTCTGTATAGCTACATATGTCACCTACTCCAAGCAATACTTTGAACCTCCTTTCTTAAAAAAACACTTCACCATGGAAGTAAAAGCATACAAGAACTACAAGACCAAAAGAATTTGTGTAAGGGAAAAAAAGTTATTTCTGTAGGAGCTTTTCATTTTTCCAAAGAGTCATTACATGCAATTCTTAATGGCCACTTAGTACTCAGAAATGCTCAAAGAATGGTGCTTGTTCAAATGTATATACCATGTGTAGCAGAGAGTGGGGCAGGGCTCTTATTTCCATAAATTATAACAAGTGTCTTGGAACTGAAGTGCAGAATCATATGATCATAAAAGGGCTTTGGGTTGGCAGTCACCAAAAGATCGTCCAAGTCACCCCAAGAAGTCCAATTTACACACACAAATTAAAATGACATCAAATCAATTGTCAAATATTCTAGCAAGATCACGTATTAATACATAACTTTATTAGTAACACCCCATGCTAACTATATTTCTGAATTTTAAGTTTAAAATAATGTGAAGTAAGTTTAACTTCAAAACATGCTCCTAGCAACACAGTAATATGCATTTTTAAAATATTATTAGCAAGAAGAATAGCAATTTAATGTGCCTTAAATATCATAAATAAATAATTTAACTTACTGTCAGGAAGCTGCACTTCTCTGTACCTAACTAGCTGACTGGGAAGGAGTGGTTTTGTATGAGCATGCTCAATGAGAGTGTCCTCAACCATCTGCATAATTCCTAATGCAGCCTGGAAAAGAAAACATAAGAGGATTTTTAATGATCATTAGTTATTCTGTATTTAACAGCAGGGTAAGACTTTGCAATTATTGATGGTACTGTTGAAAGAAAAGAAAAAAAATAGGAAAATAGAAAGTAAGGATATTGTAATTCAATACAAATACAGTAGAAATCAAGTAGATGAGAGAATGTGGGAGTGTGAGGGGTAAGAGCTCTTTTGTGTCTTCATGTTTAAATTGTCTACATGTTTAACTACTACTATTTCTTGCCAGTGCTTCTGAAATTAAAGCTCAGTGGGCTTTTATTTTTTTCCCACTTTCCCTCCACCACTTGATATGCTCATCTTACAAAGTGAGAATGAGGTACCTCAAATTATGTTTGCAAAGCAAATGGCATTTCAGTACATGAAAATTTTAAGAAAACAAATGTTGATGGTCAAGGATGCATTTCATTGATGTGTTGATGGTATTAACACGCACTGCCCAAATACTTTATATTATTTGATGGAGTACAGTAATAATTAAAAAATATACAGAGAGTGAAAAGAAATCCAAAGTCATTACTTCCATTCAAGGACTTAACCTCAATAGCTTCATCTCTTAAGGGTTATGTGTTCTGGTAGACTGTGCACTGGAAATTACAGGAACTTGCTACAAAGTAGTTTTGGCTGAAAGCTAAAATCTCTCACTCTGCATTGCCATAAACTCACAACACAAGTGATTTTATCAAAAACATGCAAAAGGTTTTCAAACCTAATAAACATACACCCTACCAACACCTCCAAAACCCCCATGCAGTATTAAAGACAAAAAGATTGAGGTCTAAAAACAACAGTTTAAAAAGTTAGAGAAAAAGATTGATTCTTTCAATCAAGTCATCATATTAAAAATATTAAAATACCGACAACAACACTGCTCAGACAGATGTTCTGAACAGGATTACTTTACTTTTCATCCACTTACAAATAAAGAAAAAAATCAGAATTTCAAGCAGTTAGATAAATCTAATTTTTCAAGTCCAGATTCAATGAAATTTCTTTTCATAATTGAAAAGTGTCACAAGACAATGTAAATTTTGATTTAATTTTAGTTGGAAAAAATTCTTAGGTCCAGGTTAAAATTGCTGAGTTTTATCAGTGATTATCACATCATGGGTACTGAAGGACAGACAGCTTTTTCTACTTGCATTATTCAGGGAGGTTTGCAGACAATTTCTAAACATTACACAGCTATGGGTGTAACAGGACATCTTTCCCAGTTCTTTAGCTGTAGGACTGGATAGCCACCCACTATGCCAAGTAAAGAATACACTCCTCTGACACAACTGCATCATCATGGAAATCAATTCTATTTCCAGAAGCAACTGACTTTTGTATATAAACACGTAAGAAACAAGGAAGGAAAAAGAGACTATTTTTTAATTTCTCTGCAAGAAGAATACTCTATAAAATTTTTTAACAAGTACTTCAGAGACATTCTTGACAAGTTTGTCTCTCCATGCTATTAGCTCCTCCCTATCTTATTTTTTCCTTCCTTACAAGTTAACTTTCTCTTCCCTGCATTCAGCAGTCACTAGCAGAGTCTATAAACAGCTCCAGCTAGTAAACTCTCTGCTCTAACGCAGAACACTGTAAACAAGCCTTATGAAAGAAGAATGCAAAAACATACCAAAAAAGTACTAACATTTGTATTGGTATATATATTCAAGTATTTCTTAAGATTTCGTATGCTAATACAAACTGTTACTATTTTAATGGAGGACAAAACAAATGTTTTCTGAGTTTTACTCCCCTGAGAGCTCACACTTGGCTTTTTATGGTCCACCATTCCTGTTTAGCTATGTGCAAACTACTTTAATTTCAAAGGATACTGGAATCTGAAAACTTTGCTAGTTATTCTGAAGGTTTTCAACTAAAAAAGCAAGATCTACAGCACATGATTCCTTCTGGAGCTTGATCACAGTAATGGCAAGTAACATAGACTTTCAAATACTTAGATCCTAAGTTGTTTTTATTAAATTTCCAAGAGCAATATCAAGGCAGCACTTAGCCTAAAAAAGCTAAAGTGGAAAAAATTACACCCTCATACTCCTATAAAGATAAAAAAAGTAGAAAGTTAAATTATGAAATCACATTTGGCAAAACTGCTTCAAGATCTGCAAAGATTAAACTAGTGTTCCATTTTTATGCTGCTTTTAAATAAAAAATGTTTTATTAAGAAAGTATAAGACCTACCTGTTTTGTTATATTGCCATGGAGAAGAGCTTCGATGTGTAACCTTGACAACAGCTGTGCTATGAAGGCCTTGAGACGGGGAAGGGTGACATCTACAATAGGTATTTAGATTGTTAAATCACTCAAATGCATTTTTAAACTATGAAGGACCTAAGCTTAAGTCATCGTTAGATACAGAGCACTTCTCAGAGGAGGAGAAATCTGTCATTATTAAGAAGTGAATCTCTTCTTAAAAATGCAACACTGGAATGCTTCCAGGTCTAAATAGCAGCACTCATCATATAGCTTACTTCACTTAGAATTCACATGCTGTCTTGACCCAGATTAAAAAAAAAGGAAAAAAAAGAAAATAAAAAGCTGCCTTTCCAATCATGCTGAACAAACACTCATTCTCCAGAGAAAACACTTGCAATCATTCATGTTGTGCTCCAAGGAAATGCCTTAGTTATTTACTAAACAAGCAGCATGTAGTTTATAATGCTCCAGAAAGACTCTGTGCATTTACCATCAAGACTAATAAAAGAACCTCAACTCAAATATAGTGTTTTGATAATAACTTTGGAACAAACGGTACACAAGAAAAGTATTTTGGCAATACATCCTAGAAGACACATGCACAACACATTCTATCCAGGCTGTCCTGACAAAGCAGTTTTCATATATAGTACAAAATACAGTTTAAGATATAGAATCAATGGAGTAAGAGGAAGGATGGTTAGATGGGGTATTCAAGGATATATGTTCTGAATCAATCCCCTGCAACAAATACAAAAGCTAGGTATTTTTCTTGAAAAGAATGTCGGTATATTTCAAGAAGATATTACAAAACATTTTGCAAATTGTCCCAGGACACTTTTACTGTTTGCAAACAGTAAAGTACAGGTAGGGAAAAGTTCTTCAGCTACTACTACAAACATAGAATTACCACAGAATGGCTTGGGTTGATCATCTAGTTCCAACACCCCTGCCATGGGTAGGGTCACCTTCCACTAGGCTGGCTGCTCAGAACCTCACTCTATCTGGACTTGAAAAATCACTTAAATCTCTCAATTTGAAGTTTCTTTTTCCTTCAAATATACTGGGGCGCCTACTTTTGTTAAGAGTCGCAATGTTCTTTATTACTGTTGTCATAATCTACAGAAAGTACATATTTTTTCTTTATTAGCCACAATTCTTTGCTATCTACAGAAACATAAGCTAGGATTTCCTGATAATAGAAGAAACAAAATAGTTTGCACATGGGAAAGTACAATGCAGATACACTCCAATGTGCCTGTAAAACGTCAACTAGAGCCAAATTTTACCAATGCTGATTAAGTACGTTCATATACCCCCAAAGTTAGTAAAGCTTTGCCTGAATTTTTATGTGCAAGTTTTGCCATTTGAGGCCTTTTCCATGAACTACTCTACTTTGTTGAAACTGGAGGGCAAGTGCAGCACGACCAGCATCAGCTCAGGCCGGGCACTGCAGGGACTTTAATACTGAGCAGAGTTCAAAAGAAGGTACCCTCAATAGTTAAGTAACATAGGACAAAAAAATCATCAAGTGGCAGAACATTACCATCTAGAGCTTCCTTTAATTCATCTTTGGTCCAAGCAACTTCTGTCATCAGGAGTCGGAGATAATACATTGCATGCTGGTGAGGCTGTTCAGCCCTGAAGTTGTTAAGTGATCTCATGTACTAAACCAAAATAATCAGGTTCAAGTTAGAAATTTAGAAATAGAGTTCTAAATATATTAACATTGTACTTTCAACTTTGTATCAAAAAGATGCGTTCAGATACTGAGAACATTCTTTTGCTTGCTAGAACTCCTAAAAAATTGTGTTATATGACCTTAGTAATAATGTGGGCTTCTGAGCCTTTGGATTAAGCAGAAACCATTAAGATGGTTGAAATGTGCATGAAATCAAACTTGTCCATAAAATTAATGCCTAGAAATTAAATTACTGCAGTTAAACAAGAATTTAGAGCAAGTTGCTCCAGCCAGCAACTAATCTACACTGATCTAAATTCTATGACTGACTAGCGGTGAGGGAAACACTGCTCATAGAAAATGTATTTTTCTCCCTGTCACCTCCTTTGGCTGACTTGGTTAGATAAAATCTGGAGCATCTAGAAAATTCTCTGCATGTTTTGCAGGGATAACAGAGGTACGAGACAAGAACTGGAGAACATCTGCAAAAAAAATTCCTTTCTAGTCCAGCTGCACTTTTAAAAAATAAGCAAAAACCTCTTTCTTCTACCAGAGAAACTGGAAAGTGCAAACTAATAGTTTTGGCAAGTTGGAAGCATTTCTAGTGCAGGAAAAAAGTAACTAATTTCAGGGCACATGAGTGACCAACAGCAAGCCTCAGGTTGTGAGGATGTATCCTTCTGTCTGCTCCAAACAGAAGCCAGAAGTTGGTATCTCCTTTATCTGTTTTGCCTAGAGAAAATTGCAATTTCCTCAGCTGATGTAACTCCTAGAAATCAGCATGTACTAAACCAGGTTAGGTGGTTTGCACCAAAGGATCACAGCCCAGGAGCCAAGACAAATCTGGGGAAAAGAAACGTTGCTAACTTTTTCAGCACTTCCTTTCCCCCTTCATCTATTTTCCATTTATTTTATGGCTAGGTCCTACTGAAGCCTTTCCAAACTGCAACACAGGATGTAAAGTTAAGATTTTCCCTTCCATCCCCCTACTTAGATTTCTACTCCTACCAAAGCAAGCTGTGCTTCCTGGATACATCGTAAGGAAGACTGACTAAAAAAAGAATCCAGAACCGGTTATTTTTAACCAAAGAATGTTACATACACAACACCAAGGAACTCACAGCCACAAAAAAGAAAACAGCACTGAAGTCCCACTAATGCAGAATTTCACTTTCTATTTCCATGGATAGTCAACCCTGAGATCTCCTATCAGGTGAATACATTAAATTTTCAATTATTCCAAAATGTGAATTTCTCATACAGCTTACCGCTTCCTTGATAATTTCAAATCGCTTTTCATCGATCTCAAAAGTAGCCATTTTCTCAATGATCTTCTTGAGCAAGATATGTTGCTTGTCATTATAACCTTTTACGGAGAGCTACGGAAAAAGTGCATAAGTTACTTTAAATGTGGAAGATAAAAGAATAAAACCATTACCAAGTCTTGTACAATTCCATGAGCAATGCACTTTTCAATACTTACGCTAAATTCACTGCTATGGAACATTTACTCATTCTTAAGTTGAATCCCTTTACCCATCAAAAAATAACTAGCTGACAAATATAATATTGTGTATTTGCACAGTAGTTCTAAATGCACAGAATTAGTGCAATTTCATGTTGGTATAAGCAAACTGTACTCAGGATACAGATTTTTAATGTTTACAGTGTTGAATCTTGGAGTACAGAAATGGTTTTAATCTAGGTTTCTCATTTTAGCAATGAAGTCTGGATTCCCAACCTTCTAAAATACTCCCTCCAATTTACTTTTACCCTTGGTTCATACCTATGTTGTTGATCAAAGAATACTGAAGTGGAAATAAGCAATGCTACAATAACGGGGTGCTATAAACAGCAGCACACTTTATACCCAGGATGCTGCTGAGCTGAAACATCAAAATAGTCATCCTGGAATTGTAATGATCTATTCATCTGATCATACATATTTTTGAGAGTATAAATGAAATAGACTTGCTCATTTAAAAAATAACATAAAACTTAAAAGTTACTGCATGATTTCATCAAACTACAGAAAATTTCTCCAACAAAAAAAGGAATTAAAAGGTCTTTTTTTGCAGGGAAAAACTTCAAAATTTGGTATCTCAAATGAGGAATTTGATTGGATTTGTGCAGTTTAGCTAGGAGTAAAATTAAACTATAGAACACAAACAAACATACAGAATTCCTGCTTCTCAGTAGGAAGAATTTTTTTGATCTGTAGTTGCTGAAACACAGCTGAACAAGGAATTTGAAGAAAATGTTTTCATAAATGGATTTATGACAAAGGCTGGTATCCTAAATTAGCATAGGAACCCAAAGTGTTCAACAATCACCATGGATGACTTCTCAGAGTAGTATCTGCCTTGTTTAAAGCATCAATATAGTCATTAATAAGTTACACTTATTAATTATAAAACTTCACACAGTACGGAAAATATTACAAGTTCTCAAATAATATTTAAAATAACTGTGACTAAAAATGAAGACAATTGCACACTTTTTTTTTAAGGAATTAACTCTCAGAAACATCAACAAGCTTTGAAACTGAGGATAACCATTGTTTGCAATACTTGAATGCAACCAGGAAATTAGATTTGTGTTGGATTAAAAAAAAAAAGCAGCACTCTCTCATATAGAAAATGCAAAGACAATATACAGTACGTTCTTCTACTAAAATGCTTTGGAAAACAACACTTCTACAGGAAATTTCAAAACACATTCTGGCATATAATGGTGGTTAACAAAAGCTTTTAACAAACTTCAAGAGAGACTACTAAAATCTTCTATCATAAATCTCATAGGAGAAGCTGAATAAGAAATAAGCATTTATCATTATACCAGTGTTTATCAAGTATTGTCAGCCCTTTATAACAGATTATAAAGCACATGATAAAAACAAAAGAAAGAGCTGTAAATATCCAGCCTTGCATTCTAATGAACACATGCACAATCCATCTCCACAACTCACTACAGTAGGATTAGAGCATTATAACAAAATCTGTAGAGTTGAAGGTTCATTCAACAGAAAAGTTAATCTTTTTATACAGAAACCAGCAGTAGCACTTTCCAGTTTATCATGCAAGCAAGTAAAAACGTGAACCAGAATGCAACAATTGCACTACACATGTTCACAAGACACTGCAATCTTAAATAGGTCACTCAGTACTGATTAAAATACAGTCTTGCATTGCCTTTAATTCATGAGATATATGCATTAAACCATTAACCATCTCATTTAGAAATGCAGAAATCAAATGTTTTCTCCAAGCTCAACAACTCCCAATCTGTTTCATTTCCTCCTGTGTTCTTTTCTTACTTACAAGTATTGCATTCATTCCTGATGCAATGCCATAGACCAAACCTGAGAGGCGTGCTGCATATGTATACTCTTTTAAATCATCCTTCAATAACCTGATAAACAGGTATGTCATGTTGCAATGGAGAGGATCAGCATAAATGTAGCGACTAACAAAAAGAAAAACAAAAGAAATGCTTTGATACCTCAGGCAGTGACAAGGTAATGGATGAAGAAACATGACTGAAGAGTATGTATATGCAGCCTCATGATCAGTAGTTCTTGAACAGGAAAGCAGAAGTGTACTATTTATTTAACAGCATGAAACGGGGGTCTTTTACCCCATCAGTCAGAAAGCTTTTAGTAGATATCTGACCAATAAATATGTAAGCTTGGATTAAGGTTGCATTTTTAGTGGAGGAAGAAATCTTACAAATGAATTAATTTCACGAATGATATAAAAATAAAGACAATTTGCTTAATGTGAACTAAAAGACTGTTGAAGACTTTTAACAAAATTCAACTTAAAATTCAAATCAAAGAAAGGATGGCTAATAACCAAGATCAAAAGGACTAACAGCCTTTATTTTTTATTTAGAAGTCCTTCCATCAAATCAATATAAAAATGTTGATGAGTGGAAGTAGTTTTAAGGCTCTAAGCTCTTCTTTGATTTGGGTACTTACATACATCCCATAGATGGTATTTTGGAGATCATAGTTCAAGCCAGCTAGTTCTGCTGCATATGCATACTCGTTGAGGGAGTCTTTGAGTAGTTCAAGGTACAAATAGGCCATGTTACAATGCAAGGGATCCACGTAAGCAAATGGGCTGGAAGAAAATGTTGAAAGTAAAATATGCAGTTTAAATTATTTCTCTGTTTCTTTTGGCCTTTTAAGCTTGAGCTGAAGGAAAAAGTATTTTCTGTGTTTTTATGCTGGTGGATCCCATTCTGAAGGACTCCTATTTCGAAGCCAAATATGAACACATCTGAAAAGAGTTACTTAGCTTGCGTATGGTTTGATGACTAAATATACTCAAGATCCCAGAAATATTCTATTTGTGATCATAAATCAAGGCCTGTTTTATTTACTTGGCTGCACAGTCTGAATTTACCAGGAGTAAAAGAAACTAAATATACCAACAAAATTTAACAGACCAAAATCGAAGTCCATGTAATGAACACTAAATTAATACTCATGCACTACCAGTTCCTATTACAAAAATTAGGAAATCAACAGTTTGTGGTATGACAAAACACAGTACATGCCACGGTCAGCTCAGGAGAGAAGTTTGGCACATCCATTTTCTTACTACCAGAATTTTCTGCATTTTTTTTTTAATGGCAACAACTCTCCAAAAGCTGCTGTTGCATTAGGAACACATGATCACACACAACACTTGCAAATTTCTCAAAAAGAGAAAATGCAACTCAAAGACTCAAGTCATGTTCAACCATGCTAATTGTTAAAAACCTGTCTGTTTTAAAGATTTGAGAAGACAAACTATTTGTACTATCTGTATTGCTAAAATCTCTGAAGTGCTTGTAAATTCATTAACAATTTCACAGAAACGATCAAGAGTATCTGAAGCATTTGCTGTCAGGATATGGCTTACAATTCA
The DNA here is from genome assembly GCA_013397375.1 of Toxostoma redivivum. Classification (NCBI taxonomy): domain Eukaryota; kingdom Metazoa; phylum Chordata; class Aves; order Passeriformes; family Mimidae; genus Toxostoma; species Toxostoma redivivum. Next base: position 426,356 of record VXBI01011924.1, read on the forward strand.
AACATTACTTTTTCCTGAAGCAGCCAGATATTCAGGCTATTACATATGTTTACACCTATACAGCAGGGTATTTCACTGTGCCTATCAAGATTGATGTAGTAAAACATCACCACAACACACAAACTGGTAACTAAAACACATTGCAAAAATATTTTAAGAAGGTCCCTTGTAGTTTTAACTTCTCCTTCCTTTGAGATTAAGAAAAGGAAGCACAGGAAGATATTTTTAAAAACTGAATTATTTCAAATGTATATATTTGAGAAGCAGAGCCTGCTATAGTTTGAAATCTTAGGCCCAGATTAAACGAACAGGTCAGTAAAAAAGACAAAAGAACTGGTATTTGCATTTCTACCTACAATAAGAATTTCCCAAAACAGACCAATTTAAATATGCCAAATGATATTAATCCAATTACTATGGAATTTTTAAATTAAGACCAAATTCAAAGCAAGATGTAGGTCAATCCTATAAACCTTCCTCTAGACTCATTATATTCTTTCCCATTTTGATACTAGAATACAGAGTGATTACTATGTTTGTATCAGTTTTAAATTCTGTACTCTCACTTAGCTGGCAAAGGCCAACTGGGAGTTTTGAAAATAAAATCACAACTACTAGATCATTAATCTTCAAGTATAATAACAGAAAACAATTATTACAACACTATTCTGGGAATTGCTTCTTATTATTGACAGTTTTGTAAACAAATGCTTATTTCTAGTTTACCTTTTTTTTTAGCTAGACAACTAAGTAGAACAACTCAATCATCAACGGTGCATTTACAAAAAATTAAGTCTAGTCTTTTTCTCTTTCAAACAGCTGTACATGACATAGCTGGAATCAACCTTGAAGTGCTGAGTTGCTAACTACCTTTAAAGAATTTTCAAAGCATCACCACATTACATGGTTGTTTTATTTATTTTTAAAAAATGATACTTTTTGAGTTCTTAAGTTTCAATTCACACAAAAACAAAAGCTTATCCTCTTTTAGGCTGGGCAATAAGTCAGATGTTTTTACTGTGATGTTTCTTTAACACAAGGATGCCTGTAAGGACTTTCAGTTTTGGAACAACGTGATTTCAAGAAGTTCATACACATATCATTCCTGTGCAATTTGTGTATTAAGGGAGAAACCGAGCTCATCAACTTCCTCTTAATTTATCTACACAGCAATTGCTGCTGTAACATCTGGACCAGGATACTTTCTATGCTTCATGTTTATCAGGGCTGCAGGCAGAAGAAATCCTCCTAGTTCTTTTAATCATACTGAAGCAGTCTGTAGTGCCAACAAACTCTTGTAATCCACTACAAGGCAGCAGAGGCTTCGTATTCTGATCCAGAACTGAGGCTTAGACTTTTTATGAACACTCCTGTCTCAAAGGTGGCTTTAGTCACCAGGTTACTTGGTCTCATGAGATGTGAGTGATTCCATTAAGTCTCATGAATAAACACTCTACATGTCACCATTTCCTTCAATGACCATCAGCATGACCAAATAGAGCTAGATTCTCCAAGGATCTTTTTTAAGTATCAAAACTAGAAAAATCTGCTTACAATATCTTTCAGAGGTGATGCACCCAATATCGTCAAAACCTCCTCGCTCCTGCTCACATACAATTACCATCTCATTTTTATGGAGAAGGGGAGAACCCTCGCTCCCAAACCTAAGAAAAAAAAAGCCAGTTCTCACCTGGAACTGTTCCTAGGAAGAAAGATGCAAATCATTCCATTACAATGGTCAGCAAAGCTCAAGTACTCCTGGCTTTTTATAAGGGCTCACTGAGATGAAAGCTCACATCTACCTGGGAAATATCATCTCCACAGGTCTAGATAAGATATCCCTACTTGTTGCAGGACGGCTGGACTAGACCTTTAAAGGTCACTTCCAACACAAATGATTCTATGATTTTGTGTGGATTGCATACACTTATACCTTTGTGTGCTCGACATACACCCAATTATTATCTTCTATTCATTCACAAATTCTTAGAGATTGAACAACTATAATTCACCTGAATTGATTTTAAAAACCACCACAACTGTAAACTCAGTGTCCATCAGTAAAATCCTATTTTGGATTTTGGCCAACCATAGTAGAAGGGAAAGCCACCAAGAATGAAAAAGAAGGCAAAGCACTGCAATTGTTCTCTGAATAAGAGATGGGGAGTTCCCATTGATCCTCCATTTCTTGATACATTGAAGTTGAAACAGTTGTAACATCTGGCCTGTGGTTTTAAAAGCAAAAAGAAAAAATGCCCAGGCAACCTATTTTCCCCAATTAGTATCAAAATTGCTACCAAGGCATGACACACACTGAAAAATACCTCTGTATAACATCCTGCAAGAAAAATTTCAAGTGGTCTCTCAAAATAAGAATTCAATAGTCCATCTATGTGAGCCTCCACAGTGGCCCTTCCAGCAATACCACCAAATAACTTTATTAGGCAAAAGGAGAGTCCTTAAATTTTTCTAGCTTTCAATAGTTCAACACAAAAACAGCTGCACTTTAAAAACAGCAGTATTTTTTTTTAATTCAAAAGTTAGAAATTTATTACTTGAAAGGAACATTAAGAAGATCCATCACAGTCACACTCACTTAAAAAAGAAATAGATTATCTTCCTATGATGAAAGTCATGCAAGACCAGAATTAACATTACATCATTTTATCATGTATCTTGAGGTCAGAATCAAACATTCACTGATAATATAAACAATGCTCTTCTAAAATAATGTTCAGTAAATAAGGTTCAGTTACAAGTGTCAGTTAAGTAAAACCCTAAAATTGTAAGCACTTTTAAAACTGATTTGCATTATGCAAATGAAAACAGAATTTGAGCCGAAAACTATTATCAGAATAGCATTTCATAAAGAAAACACATCTTAAAATAGATGTGACTTAGTAATTAATTTAAAAATACACAATTATTCCTAAAGAGGGATATTGCAATATGTAAAGGGTTCTATTGGCAGATACATTTCAGGTATAGCAAATAGAAAATTTGGTTTAAGAATATTTTTAGGTAAACTTTTCCTTTTAATATAGAAGGAGCATATCAAATTTCTTGCTACTCAATTACTGCATATTTTAGATGTGCCTTCCTGCATCTAAGCCTTATTACATATTCAAAGGAAGGACAAAGATTCTGAAGTGTTAATACGTGCAAGAAAGTGTTTGCCACACAAATGCAGATTCCCAATAAACAAGAAACTTTCGGAGACGACTTTATGTAATATACTTAACATTGCATACCTGAAAAATTCAAAGTTGAGACAAGCTTTTGGCAAAAAAAATTTGTCATCTTGCTTGAACCATAGTTTGCTCATAGCAGTGTCCTGTGTCAAGAAAAGATGTTTTGTTAAGTCATCTGACTTTTAACTGCAATATATGCCACTCCTTTATAAAACGTCTCTTCACCAATTCTGCTTAGAATTATCCCCTTAAATTCATATTGCTTGAACTGCTATATTCAATACATATAGTGAATACAGATATATTTACTATGTTGAATATATATTCACTATATTTTGAGATCACTAAGTGACATTTCTCTCACTTTTCCCATGCAATCACAGGCATTTTCTATACAGTTACAAAACAATAGCCTTGCCTACACCCTTGACTTACTCAACAGTGGTCCAAAAAATGTAAGAGTGGCAGTCATCCTTCTGCTGAATAAACAATTCTACTGCTATTTTTATCAATTGTTGACACACTCTCAAAAGGGCAGAGAGAGTTCAAGCTGTATCTAGATTCACTTTCCTAGGAACACAAATTGCCATAACCCAAAGTTCAGCAAGAATGAACTTTCTACTGTCTTGGTAGCAAAATATTGAAGTTTTGTACTTTTTTGTTTACTATACTTTGGAATATGAGATTATTTGTATTTTAAAAACCAGAAGAATTAAATTCTAACTTCCCAGAAGGTTAGGCAGCAAACAGGACAAATACAGACAGTTTACCTTGACAAGGGCAGGGTACTGTGTTGCATCCTTTTCCAATGGCAAAATCTCAAAGTTTGTCGGAATAAACTCATTCTTCATTGGAAGCTTGAATTTCCCATTTAGGTCAGCATTTTGCCATTTCTAGGTCAATAGAAGAAACAATGAAGCTATGCCAATTTCTGCTTAATTAAAGCATATATGGGCTTATTTTACACTGAAATAAAATATTTAAAAATGCATTCCACTACCTTATGTGTAAATGTTATTAAGATAACAGAGGAAGAGAGAAATAGCTGGGAAAACAAGCTGGAGTAGGCTACCAGCAGGATGAACTGCTCTTAGAAGGAGGATGACAGATAAACAATTTTGAAAAATTTACAGTAGAGAGGAGAGTGGGTTTATTCCTCATATTTTCTGCTACTATGAACTGTAAATGAAGATATTAAACTAAGCACTTAACCAAGAAGTCTAATCAAGAACTTAGGTATGGTCAAGTTAGTGTTCCTATGCTATGTCTGTTCAGAGCACACTCAGAAGGTCCAATTCAGCCTGAGGTAAATTTTACAGCCATCTCTTCTTAGATTAGAACAACAGCAAGTTTCAACAAAGATTTGCCCATCTCCTTTTTCTGAGTTTTGATTTTTACAATCTCATTTAACTGGCAAAACATACTTGTTTTCTTTGTTGCAAAAATCAACTTCAGAGACAGGTACATGTAACAGGTTTTTAAAATTCCTTTTGTAAATGAACTGATCAGTTCATTAACATATAATAGAGCATCCACTGCATATTGGGGATCTTCTACAGAAAAACCAGTGTAACATTCCCTGAACTTAAGATGGTTTATAAAGATTAAAATATATCCATCCTATGTAATAAATATTTGATATCTAAAGACTAATACAACATTCTTACTTCCTTTAACATTAAACAGACTTGTAACATGATTTTCATGCTACGAAGAGCAGCAAATTTAAGCTCCCTCTTCAACTATATGGAAAATTAGACAAAGAATTTACCACTGACTTGCATTTGCAGATATTACAATGTTACAATTTTTAACATGCCTTAATAACTTCATCAGAAATTGCTTCCTGCTTGTACTGTGTTCCATACCACTCTTCTGTTCGATCAGTTTTTCCTTCAAAAGACTTGGAAACTATTGCAACTCTGAAAACAAAGAGACAAAGCACCTTGGCATGAATGCATCTGAGAAAAGACTGAGTCGTTATTTCAAGCAGTGCTTCTATTCTATCACCAGAATACCTTTATTTCTGCAAACAGTCCATAGACAATTACAGGGTACAAGAGCATGCATAAGAATACTGAACTACACGCTAAGGTTAACCATGAAATCTGGTTACCACAGTCATTTAATGTCACTGTTTTTCTAAAGTTTTACAACCTGAGGTTACACACCAGTAGTGCTGCATGCAATTTCTACTTTTAAGACTCTTGTTGTTCCAGAAAACAGAAAGCAGTTCTTGCAGTCTTCTAGAAAAGCGATGAAGCAATTACATTTTATATACCACCTATACAAACATCCAAATACGTGAAAATACTGATTATAGAAATTTTTATTCCAGTCCTAGTGTCAATAGAATTGTAGATAACCTCAAGTTGAAAGGCACTCATAAGGATCATTTCACGTTCAACTCCATGCTTCTTGTAGGACTACCTAAAACTAAACCATGTGACTAAGACCATAATCCAGATGCTGCCTGAACTTAAAGAACATACCTAAAAAAGAGGAAATCCAGAATAAAGAAAATGACAAACTTACCAGTATTTTCTTAGTAGCCTAAATGATAGGTATCAAGAAAATTCCTTTAATTCTAATGAATAATGTACAACACAAAAGACTATTTAATGGAAGTGGCTAACTTCAAGAGTATATAGATATTTCTGTAAGAAATTTGAAATGGTCAAAAAAGGTAGCACAATTACCTGCTCTCCTGGAAATGGCTGAACACCTGCCTGCCCTTGGAAAGCAGCAAATCAATTCCTTGCTTTGCTCTTTTTTTTGCTTTTGCTTTCCCTATTGAACTGTCTGTATCTCAAGCCACGAGTTCCAGCTTTTACCGTTGTGATTCTCTCCCTGATCCCACTGGTAGGTGAGTGAGCCAGTGGCTGCATGGGGCTTGGCTGCTGGCTGGGGTTAAACCACAACACAGATAAAAAGTTGCTAAGAGACTACAAAAACCATAAAGTCGCTTAGACTTTCAGAGCAACATACCAGGTCTTTTTGTAAATAAATAAGAAGAAAATAAAGAAGAGTCTTAAGTGAAAAAAATTATCCTGATGAAATTCCAATAATCATATGGTTAAAGCAGCAAGACAAAGATGTTTTATGCTAGAATATGCTGTTAGAATATGTGTTATTCAACATTTCCTCCTCCTACCCTTTTCCAACATACTGATGCTCAAGCAGTAGTGACAATCCAAGCACTCAAACATTTCCTGCAGGAACATACTAAAATTCAAGAGCTAAAAATAATTGTCTACTCACTGTATAGAAAACAAAACTGTGGAAATCAACATAGTAATTCTTCAAGCAGTTCTGCTTCAAAAGATCCTCCTGCCTTCCCTTTAACCCAAATCACTACTGGAATGATTACTGACATTTTGAGCTGTCAGAAACATATCCACAACAACAGAAACAAATCAAAAGGTATTTTGTCTGCCCAAGAATTACAACTTAAGACAAGACCAACAGGAATGAAAAACAGGACACAAAAAGACGGGAGGAGAAGCACAGCAGGTAGAAATACCATGCCATGCAGGTATTTCAATATATTGCAATCCATCTCTAAAGTCACCAATTATGTAATATTACTTTTGCTTTGCATTTCTCTGTTGGCTGTATAGCACTATCAACACCCATATGTTTTAAGACACTGTAGAAATGCACTGAGAAAGCAAGACAGGCAATCAGGTAATCCTCAATAGGACCTGCTTAAAGTATATTTAGACTTGAGCCATTCATGGATATGAACACAACAAACTATAAATGCTATTTCCTTCTGTATATACATTCTTTTACATGCAAACTTCGGTGGTCCCCATTTTCAGAAACAACCACAGTTTCTATAATGTAATACCTATTTACTAAAGACTATCTTGTTTTTTACTCTCCTGAAATCCAAACTGAAGCTACAACTGAGAAATCCACAGGACAGTGTTACTTGGGAAGAGAATGTACGCTTTAAAATGAATGTACTTCCACAAAAGATTATCAACTATTATACTCCAAATTTACATGACAAAACTCAAGGTTCTACAGGTGGAAAAGTAACAGACTTAGAAAACTTAGTATTTGTGACATTAGTAACAAATGCGTCAAAGCAAATTTATTCTTATAAGAGATTGATTTTATTTTTTTACCTAATTTAAACTTTGTCTTCCAAATTATGGTATTGTCAAACAACAGAAGAAATTACTTTTATCTCGTTCAAATGCAAAAAGAAATGTTTTGATGAACAAATAAACAAATGTTCTAAAGTTCCCTCACAACCATCAGTAGAACTGATGTGAAGCAACACATCAACTCAAAGCCCCTCACATAGAAATTCCCTCAGAAACCAGAGTAAGGGGAAACTACACACAGAGATGCTGCTGGGGTGCAGCTCTCTGACCACTGCAGAAGCACAAGTTATTTCTTAGCATTCAGTAAAACTAAGTCACTACCAAGGATTTGTGGGGGGAAATAAGTGAACAAATTGTGATTTTCAAAATTGTTGCTCAGATCCAATGCAATTAAAAACAAACACATGTATTTCTAGCCTGTTTACCTTCAGGGTGAGCATCACCAACTGCACTGAGATAACTCTGCTAGGAGTCTGTGAAATTCCAGTAGTTAAAAACTTCTCTATCAACATTTTTGGCATTCATTTTATTTTTCTTCCCTCTAGGACAGTACTAGTGCTGCACTTCTGTTATCAGCAGAGGAAAAAAGCCCATTTACTATCCAGGGGAAAATGTTCTTTAGCTGCTTAATCTGGTGAGTCACTATCTTCTTAAATTTTAATAAGAGCATTTATTTTGCAGATGTTGAAGGGAAAAAATGCCTTGGAAATGATAGGAAAATTACATTTTTCAGCTAAGATTGCAGCACATGCCAAGTCTATTCCCTTATCTTCACAGATGGCTGGTAAAACCCAATATAGTTTGAACAAGTAAAAAATGATACTTACATTTTGAAAAGTTTCTCTCAGGGAAATTAAGGCAATAAATGCAACAAGTTGTGGGGGGGGGTGGGAGGAGAATATGAGCACTTTCTTTTATGGACCAGTCAAATGGAAGCACATGCATACTTACTACCATCTACTAGTATTTAGTATAGACTTTACTGTTGTTATAGACTATACTGTTAGTATAGACCTTTTTCATACTTTTAAAACTCCAGTTTGTTAAGAAAATAATAGTTGAAAAACTATACTTTTGAAAAAGACATGGAATGCTGTTACTACAATATAGCTATGCCAAGAGGTCCTTTGTATAGGTGAATGAAAAAGATTATAAGTAAAACCACAATACAAACAAAAAATTCAAATCAATGCCAACTAAACCACCTCAAGACAGAATGTATGCAAGATATAAAAAGAAAAAAAAAATATCAATAAAAACAGGAAAACAATGCCAAACAGCAAAGTTAGGATGTGGCACATAATAATTCTTTCATAAAAAGGGAGAACAGAAAGGTAAACACGAGCTTATATATCAGTAAATGGTGGATAACCAGACAACACAGATATTTAAAGCAGATGTGCACAGTTTTTTTATTAGCATATAAAACTGCTCAAGGAAAGACAAAAAAAGGGAGCAGGCTACTGAATTGGTCATTCATTAAATCCATGTAGAGACAGATGCAATTTTTTAAAAAGTGTAACACAAAGCTTTTATTAACATCTGTATCTCAACTCTTTCTTTCAAGAGAGCTCACTAAAAATAAAATCCACAGTGGCTTTCTTGAATCTTTGCAATGTATCATGATATCACTTTTAGTGATACTTAAGTAAGTTTTTCTTTCCCAAGATAATGTATACTGCCAGCAATTTAAAATAAAAGATACTATAAAATTATATTCCCTATTATACTATACTTTGAAGGGTCTTAGTTAAGTAAAAGATTTTTAAATAGCATTTCATTGCATTCTACTTCTAATTTCACAGGATAAGTGCTTAAAATATTTCTAAAAGAAATATAGTACTATATACAAGATCTTTAAACATCTGATGCCTCAAATAAAAAAAAATTAATTCCCACTGAAATTGACTTTTAAATCCCAGAAAAATCAGCTTCCAGTATTATTACAGAAGCTATACAGAAGCATAACCATAACTTTTGAGTCTACACTGAAAAAAATTTATCAGCTAAGGCAGCAGGAAAAAGCAACATGATACCTGAGAATCCTAAATCTGGGTTGATGCTTTGCATTTCTTTCTTTAAGTTATACTTCTTGAGAATACAAATACTCTGAACATGGAGAGAACTAAGATGTGAGTGTACAATTGTTGTGGCAACAACACAGTCTTAATCCACACATAATAAGCAATAGAGTTACCATCACTCTGACCATATACCATTCAAAGTCAAAGTATGCCTGCAGCTATATCATTACAGACCTCCTGCAAGCCTTATTTCCTCCATATTAGAACAGCACTACTTTGCTGAATTTGGCTGCTAGAATTGCATTTAATCATTCTCTGGACAGTCTCTACTTTGTATGTATTTATATTTAAGCCTTAGTGAGACAGCTGTCAGCACTTAAACTTTGTTATCTTTAAGCCCTAGTAAAATCCCTGCAAGAAGATGATATATTTCTTTAACAGTTAACTCTAGAGGCCATAAAAACTGGTTTATTCCAGTTCTGAAAGTCCTTTTTTTCTCCTAATATTTAGCACCTTTTTTAAACAAAATTTTAAAATTACACATTTCTTCATCTATTAAATTACATTTATTTCTAAAGTCAGGTAAAGTAAAGAGACAACATAATTAGTCCTGAAGGAAGCTTAAACACAACATACAGCATCCAAAAAGCACCAGCTGGAAGAAAGCAAGGTGAGACACATGTCATTTAAAGCCCACAATTACAGAGACCCACAGAAGTTACTAATGACCAATTCTGGAACACCTATCTCCATTATCTGAAGGATCTAACTATTATTAGTTGCTTAATATACTAAAGTCCATCTTCAGTTCATATTTGTTATAGATATGTTCCATCTTGGAAAAAATCTAGTTTTTATATAAAATTAATCCACAATTACCAAGTATGGAGAAAAAGTCCAGTTACCAGAAGTCATTCTGTCAAATGGGAGAAGACTGATGTAACCCTCCAAAACTACTACAGGAAGATACATACCATGGTAAACTATTATCTTCTTTAGTTATTAATGTTTCAAGCATGCTACACCTAAATTCTGTATCTTTTTAGAATTACTTTTCCCTCTCTAATTAGATGGTTGCTCATCTTACTCTGTTCTTGTCCGACCTCCCTTTATTTCAGCAATGGAAAAAGAGGAATGCAGAATTACAAAGAGCAGTTATGGGCCTACATTACCTAAGCAAAAGAACATGATGAAATAGATGTTTGCTTGTAACTGAAAAAAACACACCACATTCTTCTAAAAATCACTGCCACTATTCTTATGCTTCTGGCAACATTCTGCAGACTTGAATTTTCTGCCTCTACCAGTATTCTTCTACACTTTCCTTTCTCCCACTAATAACTTTTGAACTAGGTTCATTATGGTTGTCTTATGCTTCAGTCCTGACAGGTGGACACAATGTCCAGCTGGCACAGCCAACAGCAGTAACACAGCAAAGTGGTGAGTGGTACGTAGCACCCAACAGCATCTGACAAGCTAAAGAATCTATCCATGTATGTACCTGTACAACTTCCTCCGGCAATTTTTCAATGTTTAAGATGATGATTTGGAAGTTCTCTGGGTAGTAACAAAGATTCAATTTACATTATGAATCAGATAATGTTGAATATTTTCTTGCAATGTAAAGAGCTGCACTTCAAAGCTATAATAAACATCAGATCCCATTAACACCTGCAGCTTCTTTACTAAATCAACATCAGCTCAGGTTTGCCTACTGCTTGTAAGCAATTCTAAACCAGTTAAAAGTTCCCATTCATGTGGAATTTGGTTAACCTTTCTACAGAGAGCAAGTAATTACACATTCTCTATGCTAATTAGGTATTAGATTTTCAAGAATTTGGGTGGTAGAGTAACATGAAAATACATTCAAAATATGGAAGTAAAGGGAATTGGAGATTCTCACTAAAGTATTGTTTGTTCAAAATATGATCTCTTGATATAGCCAAGCTTCAGTTGAAGTATCCCACACACATTATACACAGATGCACACCCACACACAAAGATATAGGACCTTCTTTAAAGGGCATTAATTACTATGGCAACTACTGTTGCTGATATAGGCAACTGCATTTACTCTATCATTACTTGCATATCCCTAGAAAAACCAGAACCCCACGACATTTGCAAACACAGTTCATAATTCAAGTTTATCTGACTTTATCCAATAATTAATTTAAATATATCAACCTTTGAAAATAAATTAACTTATATCTAAGATCTTCTCATACAGAGAAACATAGTGAAGATTTTTCAAATCACATTTACTTTGGAGCTGCACGAGATACTTAAGATTTTGTGTTTCCATTAGTTCATCTGCTTTCTTATGATGTTTGTGTCAAAATACAGTTCAACTTACCGAACATTTTCTGGTCTCAATTTATCCAGTACCATCTCTATTAAATCAGGCCTGAATTCTTCAAGCAAATACTCAGCAGCCAATACTTCTTCTATAGGATAATACTATAAAACAAGGAATATGTAGATGAATTAAACAAAACTAAGCATGAAAAAGCACCTGTTCAGTAGAGGAAACAAAAGCAAACACTTCTGGTCACTAAATCTGTATTACCTTGGTAATTTCAAATTAGGAGTGTGTAGGATGTTTTAAAATCTCCCTCAATATGAAACAAGAGGGAGTAGCATTATAACTATGCAACCATATTTCTCAAGTATTAGGCAATTTTACATACTGTATATTTACCATTCTTCTTAGAATATTTTATGTCTCAATATAAAAGTCACCTGCCTTTAAGTGGTATTTTGATTAAAGTAAAAATAACATGGTAAATGCTGACCCCTGCAGGATATTTCTGAAGATAAAAGAACACCAAGTGCATTTGGGGAAAATAAAACATAAATAAGCAAAATAAAGCAAAGAAACAAAAAAACCTAGTTTTGTTTTAGGACTGTCTAATAATTCAATTCTTATTTACAATAATCTAAAGAAAAATACATTTCAATATCAAAAAGCATAATAAAATCTAAAAACTTTTAATGCTAACACTTTTTATTTAGGGTCAAACTGAAAATCTCTTAAGGCACATGACAACTTAAAAAAAATAAAAAGCTAAACTCATCTGAAAATGATTAATGTGGTTGACAGGAAAGCTGTCTTGATAAACACCTGGTTACCAAGGGAAAATTACCAGGTGACATAAGCACCAAGTACTTGCACTTTGCCATACAAGTGTACTTTTTTCAACCAGAATTATTACAAAATGGCTTTCTGAATTATATACATTATACAAAAAATTACAGTGAAATGACTTTCAGAACAGGGAGTAAGTCACAAAAGGATTCTGGAAAAGAGAAAGGGTAGTGGGGGGTAGAGATCAAGGACAATGAACCAAACCTGTGTTCTTAAAAATTCAAATGTGAAAGCTAAAGATCCAGAATTTGATGCTCATTTAAGTACTAAAGCAGAACAAAAATTACAATTCATACTGCAAAGCAGAAGGACAGTAAAAAACAACAACAAAAAACAGTCCTGATTCAATACCATGCTCTTTAGAGCACTGCCAACAACTTCCTGGCCTGATTTTTAGAGACAGCACTTGTAATCAGAAATGATCCAACAAATAGAAGCCACTGAAAGACTGTTTCAAAAGTCAGAAGTCCATTTGTTAGAGACTTTAGGCATTTGACAGTATAAAAGCAAGACACAGTCTGCCAAGCAGGAGCTCTTTAAATATCCATTTATGTTTTTGCAGCCAAGTCTAATGCTTTTTAGCAAACAGAAAGAAAACTTGAAAATTGATCATCATTATTTTAAAGACTGAAGGTTAAAGGTCTACAACTAGTAACAGTAATTCCTGCAAAGAAACCAAAAGCAATATCTGAACAGATGCAGATATTAGCTATGCAATGAAGAATGCCTGCGATGTATAAAAGTTGCATAATTTCACTAGACAAAAAAAACTCAGCAAACCCCCCCAAATATTGCATTAGCACAAAATGAGGCAATTTTGCAAGCAGTATTAAAGACCAAGTAAAAGCTACATGATGATTCTTCCAGTACCAGTATGCAACCACATCAGTAAAGTCAAGCAAATTGTAATTTGCAATCTTAATACAAACATTTCTGCTTATTGTAGTATTTCAACACTCTGAAGAACATAGTGTTTATGATAAAATATTATTTGTCTAATATAGAGAACACTTAGTCACCAGGAAAATGCAATGGCAAGGTACATGTCATAAAAAACAGTGAAATAGATCAAATAGCAGGTCCAGTTACTGTATAATCAGTTTTATCAAGTACTGAAGTATAAAATGGTAGAGTGAACGGAATGTGACTTACTGACTGCCAAAACTAAGGTCTATGCAGCATACAAGAAGTGCAAAGGACTTTCACAGATGCCTGTATTTATTAAGTGGATAATCAAATACACTACTAAATTATTATTAAAAAAAAACAACCAAACAAAAAACGACCTCTTCCACTTACATGCAACATTCCTCCAAGCTTTGATGTGTAACCTCGTGGTCGTTCCTTATCTTTAAATCTGAATGCCACAGCATTTAGATCCTAGAAAACAATGTATGAATGATTAAAGAGCATAAATTAAAGCCTATTTTAAGAATAATTAATTAATTCCTTTTTATAACGAAAGAAAAGGAAGTACTTTTGCTGTATCCATATTATAGTAGACAAATATCTAACATAAGTTTTCAGTAATATTCAAGTTGCATCAAATTCACGAGCAATTTCTGATGGTCTCATAATGCAAAGTGTTATACAAATCTTGTAAGTCCATTTCATACTAAGAGATCTGCCTCATCTCTCATTATTTAAAATTCCAGATAATTTGAAAACACACCAACTCTGATCCAAGCAGTACACAGTGTTCTGGTGCAATGTTTGTCATATGTTAACGAACTGAAGCCTCTCTTTCTTCCTTTTCTCTTCCTTTTGTTCAGTCAGCCAAGAGTAAATTTAGAGACAGAAAAAGTGTGTTTCTTTTTGCTGTGTCAGCCACAGGAAAAAAACACATCATTCTTAGGATACAATGGCGAGGGTGAAATAAAGAGATCTAAGACTTTAAAGCCAGTGAAAGGGACAGTCCATCCTTCCATGAAACCATGCAGAGAGACTGATTAACTCAACAATTCAGCTGGAAATAAACTCAAAAAGATTCCTTTCATACTAGTTTGCCAGCTCTCTGACTCACCCCACAGTCTCAGGAGCGCTGTGGCTGAGAAAAGAGAAGCAAGGGAAAGGCACAGGGATGAGACAGAAGGATGGAACTACCTTTTCCAAACCTTATACGTGCTTACTCTGTCAGTGAAACAAATCCATTGGGACTTTTAGCAGAGGATAGCAAGACCTGAGACTACTTTCACAGGTATACAGTGTCAAAGTGTATGAAACAAAGCTAATCCAGCTGTAGAATTTCTGCTTTCAGAGAGACTCAACAGTTTGGATCAAACAAAGCTGAGAGGAAAAAGAAAACTTTACCCAAGCATATGTACTGAACCAAAGAGACTGTATGTATAAACAAAACTGAATTTGTTTCACAGTGACACTGAGAAGAGCAGTGCTATCTAATAGGACACTTTACATTTTTGCTTTGTGCACACAGAACTATCCAAACTTGTAAGAAGCACGAACAGTCCAGCAAAGACTGACAAGCACTGCCAAAGTACTTCATGAAAAGTCTTTAATTGATTTTTCAAAAAGATGAGGGGAACAAACAGCAGATTCAATGTCCTACTGCCTTTACAATCCCAACTATACGATTTGACACATGAAAGAAGGAAGGGGTAGAAAGAAGGAAGGGGTAGAATAGCAGCCATTTCAATTTCCAGTTCAACGTTACTCCTCACAGTAAATGTTTCCTTCCTTCTTCAGTGAAGCCTAAGCAAAGTTATGTAAAATCCTTGTGACCAGAGCAGGATCCTTCTTCCTTCACCTCCATTATGCTATCTTAACTCCCAGCTCTATAAGAGCACTTCACACCTATGTTAAGACAACGTATCCTTAATGTACTTGTCATTTGTGTCATGTTGCATCTTAAAAATGAATCAACTAGTTACAAAGTCAAATAATCCAATAATAGTTTGTAAAAAGACAGCCACCACATATGGCAGAGCCCCAATGACTTACTTTGCACTCTTGGAAAACCCATTCTTGAGGTCCTTCTGTACGTAGTTTTTGAATATATTGAAACATGTGCAAAATAATATCTTCAACGTGCACTGAAAAGAAATATTTAATAATTCACTCAGAAAGCACAGAGAAGAAATTTAATGAACACAAATATGGGGTTTTTTTTAATTACACTTTGATCAAGATCTTTAAGAACATCTGCAGTCCCACCAACGAAGTTAAACTTGCTTTTCTCAGACATGAATTTATGGTAAGTGTTTATGTCCCCAGCTAATTCCAATAACTGCACTGAACATGCCTTTATGTGAAAACACAGATTTAAAATATAATTTAACTCAGGTCTAAATAGTATGAATAAGTAGCCCACAAAAGTATTAACAGCTCTTCTTTTAAAGACGTTTATTTAAAGTATTTAATTAACATTTAATATAACCTTAAATAAGTTGATTTCTTATGTGAACTGTGCTAGCATACTTAGAGGAACTAAACACAGAATAGTAACAAGTTAATTAAAATAAACTGGCTTTCAAGCTACAATAACAATCAGTCTCTTCAAATACAAACACAAAATCATCACATCAGCAATAACATGGAATACAGACACAGTGCTTCACTTACAAAGTCCTTCTTCTGTCAAGTCCACATTAATGATGAAAAACATGAAGCCTCTAGCACCTTCCTTCTGGCCTCCAACAAGAGTATTTACCCATCCTATATCATTAAAAAGAAACTATATTACATAAACAAAACTATAACAATTTATGCAACTTTTTGCATGCTTCAGCAACATCATTTTTTAAAAACCCATTTTGATTAATTTACATGTTTTCCTTTACTTCCTTAATGCCTACAGCATCAGGGCAAGTTAAACATAACACAAGTCAGATCTATCTGATTTTGTACTCAGAGTGATATGACAAACTCAGGATCATTTGATTACTGGATAATTTACTTCTGTTTGGAATAGAATGATATAAAGTAAAATAGCAAAAGGTACACCATTGTAATCTTCCAGATATTAAGGGATCTGACAGTAATCTCAAAGTTAGTGACAGAATAGAGATAAGATCATTTTGCTGAAGTTCATATAACTCTCTAAACAAGGCACATAAAGGGGAGTCCAAGAAATAATAGCCTGAGTGACTGTTTATTAGTGACTGACTACCTACTAATTCCTACCTGCTGCAGAAACAAAAATAAAGCACAAAATGACTTAGAGTTTAAATTACTCAAACAGATGAAGGCTTTAACATACAGATGCCTATTTTAAGTGAAACATAGCTAAACTTTAAAAAACTGTGTGATCAAATATTTTTCAATCTCTACCCTTGAAAAACTTACCTTTGGCTTTAAGCTCTGATAGAAGACTCCCCGGGCCTTCATGTCCAATCAAATGGCCAAGGTAATGGCCAGGGTTTGATTTATAGTACTTCTGAAGGTCTGGTATAGGAAATGTGACATAAAGATTTCTAATATCCTTAATGGGTACGACTTTGTAAAGTTGCTGAGGGGAAAAATAAACAAGGAGACCGATAAACAAAGGGAAACTCATTTACTGCATTCAGGAGCATGTACCATGTTCCCTTCACACACACACACACGCATTATAAACACATCCCCCAAATCTCAAGTATCTAAAACTTAGGGCAACACTTCAGCCATTCTTGATATAAAGAAAATTAATTTTCTCACAGTTGCTTACAACTGCAATCGAATGTGCAACCTTTACTATAAACTATACAAAACTATACTCAGCATGGAAAAGTGGGTGGATAAAGAAATTGGAATTTAACAGGGACATTGATTAAAGAGTAGTGAAGTGCACAATATATTACTGAAACATAAAAAATAACATTTAAAATATACACTCTGGATGGGAGATGTATATCTATACGTACCCGGAGATGTTCTTCTTGGAAAGGATGTTCAGGAAACTCTGGTATAGGGACATTTTTATTCTCTACTTCTGAAAATAACTTTACCACTAAGGAAGTCAGCTCATCCAAGGATTCTAGAATAAAGAAACATTAGGAAAAACACAGTCATTATACAAGGATTCTGACAAACTTTTTTTTTTATATTTTTTGGGAGAGTCATGAATTACACAGAAAAGTAGTTTTAATGGTGTTATGATTTTTAATTTCAGAAAGTAAATAAATATTCATATTTAAATTTTGAACTGTAACGTGTGAGAGGTACCACGCTTATTAAAGGAAGGCTTCAATCATGGTTAAAATAAATCCTTTAACTGAAAATACATGTTTATGTTTTACAGATTAAACTGAGATAAAACTGAAAGATACATCAGATATCAAACACTTACAAAAATAAACATACCACAGAAAGTTTAAGGGACACAGAATTACAGCTGCAAATTTTCTAGAGTAAAAGTAGCTTTGACAAAACTTGAATTTTCTTCAGTCTCAGCTCATGTCCAATACTTCAGGTACACTGTGAGCCAAGTCTGTCCTTAGCACCCAAAACACACACACCTATGACCTGTTGAAGCACTTCTAACTTCACATCCATTCTAATTTCAGTCTGTGACTGCACTACTTCGCAGGAATGAGAGAAGACCTTTTGCAGAAAGAATACAGTGATGTGTGATTAACTCACCTAAACTG
Source organism: Toxostoma redivivum (assembly GCA_013397375.1). Lineage (NCBI taxonomy): Eukaryota > Metazoa > Chordata > Aves > Passeriformes > Mimidae > Toxostoma > Toxostoma redivivum. The sequence goes on from VXBI01011924.1 coordinate 444,422, forward strand.
ACCTAGACTGTCTCTGTTGAAATTCTGCCTTTAAAATTGCTCTCTGCCTCAAGAAATGCATTTTGGAGCACCTCTCAGAGTGAACATAAGATAAAGATTCTTCTGACAATTTTTTAGTGAGACTTCCAAGGGTGGGCATTAGAAGAAACAAAACATCAGTTTCTTGGACATCTCAAAGTACAACCTTAATTCTTGAAAGATTTCTAAAAGCAGTTACCTTGTTATGAAAATAATCCCAGGTAGATTGAGAAAATAAGATTCTTTCCTGCCCAATATATGCATGCTCCTACACTACACTAACAGAACTGTGCAAGGGAAAAAAACTAACTAAACAATGAAAACCAAGAGGGTTGACTATATATGAAAATTTTGTGAAATGCATGTTATTCCATAGAAAACCAGCAATTTTTATGCATATCAGCAAAATAAACATTCATTTAATCTTGCAGGGACAGTTTTCTTTAGTACAGATTTACAGTTGCCAAGGTGATTCTTACTGAAAAAGTTTTCATGTAGAATTCCTCAGAGAACTTGCTTTTGATCAGATAAAAAGCTAATTTTCTTCCATTTTGTACTCACCATCCAAGCATTACTGTGAAACACCATACAGATATCAGTCTGCCAGAGCATTTTCAAAAAGCATTTTCAACACACTGTTATTAAGCTTTTGGCAAACTTATGTAAAATATCATCTCAGTCTTGGAAGGTTCCAAGCAGTTGGAACCTCCTTCTTTCTTTTTCAAGTATATATGTAAAGTCTTACTAAACCAACAGAACAAACTCACCTCTTCCTAAGACACAAATAGCCATTAAATTTGATGAATAATAAGTAGAATGGAACTTCAGCAGCTCTTGCCTTACATCTATTCCTTCTTGGGTTGGTCTAGTTTCCAGAGTGAATTTGTTACCTGTAACATAAAAATAATGAACAATATTCGATGTTTAACAATATTTTATGTTTATGAACTTACAGATCAAAAAGAAATACATAAATTAATCAGTCTACTTTCCTTTGAATAGATAGTAATTTAAAAAGGAATCAATATGAATAATAAGAAAACTGGATCAATACTGTCCTATGTTTTAAATACTTTGTCTGTATTCCTCACCATCTGCAGACAAATTAAATGGCGAAGTTCTAGACAATCTACTCTGTTTAATCCCACAGCATCAATATGAATGTTAAAATAAAATAACATCTAGTTAAAACTTCAGCCAGTAACTGTGCTGTTACAGTACTAGAGGACATTAGGAAGCAACAGCCAGAAAACAGCTTGCAGATGTAGGAAAATGAACACTAGCCAGTGCAGAAGTGCCTGGAAAATTACTTGACACTGAGGGTAATGATGGAGAAATATCACCATCATAAGCATTAATTCAGGGAGATCAGTGAAGGGTATCTGGGGAAAAATGCACATCCTTAAAAAGAAATCTGCAAGGTGCATTTGTTTCTATGGACAGATAAGGAATAATAGAAGGTGTTCTGACCGAAAAGGATACACAGCAATGAGGAGTGACCTGAAGCATCAAATGGAGTAATTCCTGTACCCTGCTAGATTAACAACATCTCAGGTGAGCAAAAGGGAACAATAAGGATGCCAAATGCATCACTGTTGTCATCTCTTTGGATAAATAAAAACCATCAAAACTGAGCTCTACTTCTAAGAAGTCATACCTACTGGAAGGCTACGTGCTGTAATTTAATGTCAGAACCTGATCTAAAGAAAAAGGAATATGACTATTATTGTTGAATTTGAGCACATTTTGGGTATTCTCCCCAAGAAGCCATTCCATGTATGTGAGCTAGACTACCTTCTTAAACTGTACAAAACTATTTCTGCAATTTCCACTTATGTTTTCTGTGTGCTACATAAAAATTAAATAAAGCCTTCAGTAGCAGAGATTACAGAATGTACTTTGAACACCTGCCTACTAATGCACAGCTCCCAAGGCTTTAATTTAAAATTTACCTCTTTGGAAAATGGAGTTATAGTTTTCCATTTTACAGCCAGCCTCTCTTTACTGGTAAACAGAACAATACGTGCTCTTATGGCAGGTGGCTATCAGAGCCATAAATATGCTCTCTATCAACAAATGTAAAGGAACATCTTGTCTTTTTAGAGACAGAGGAAGAAACCACTGCCTTAAAGTCCATTATCTGCTTTCCCAGCCTCCCAAATACTATACCAAATATTTGAGTCAATTATTCATAATGCAAACTGACCCATCCACAAAACACATTTTTTGACCATATTATACTCAATGATTAAACAGTGCAGTCCTGCTATTTTGAAAGTTTCAAAAATAAATTCATGTAGAAAATAATGCCTATCAAAAAACCACCCAGCATTTAAACTTCTACCAAAGCATCAAACACTTGTGGTTTTGTCCAGAACTATGGTATCTTAACATTAATGCTTTTTGAATTGAGGTTTTGCGGTGTTTATTTTAAGTTGTTAGTAAGCATTCTGTGAATAATTAAGCCTGAACAAAAAAATAAAATACAGCTGTAGGACTGGAATTTGTCCAAGATCATTTTGTCTATCCATCTCCTACTGTTGTGCTCTATGATTCAGATTTTGTTTCTATATTCCTACTCAGTAATTTTCAAAGTATTTTGCTGATCTTTCTGATTTGACCTAGTCACTGTCATCTAGTCTAAAAGCAATATTAAATAACAAAAAGTCTGTGGCTAACAACAATTCAAACACAATTCATTCACTTTGTTATATACAAAGACTTAACAGTACCAAAATAGGACAAATCCAGTAAGTGGAAAACAGCACTCACTGCAGTAATTATCAGAATCATAAAGCTTGCTCCATCATTGTACTCAAAGTCTTGGATCACTCTTTCTCCTATGCTTTTGTCTAGCTCTGTTTGGTCTACGATGTGAAAAAAGTGACAAAGCACCATAATAAACATGTATGGAGAGGAAAATAAGAGAATTGTTACAGTCTGTCTTTAGCAATTTTATATTAACAATAATATGTTACACAGAACTCCACCAGATAATATTCCGACAAACCTGTTCCAAATTTACTAAAGGGATGATTGGGGTTTCCAGTAGCCTTCTCCAACTGAAATAACCTCCAGGCATCATTCATCAGATTCTTCTCATGCTCAGAATCAACAGCATTCACTTCCCTATCTTTGCAACTTTCATCAAACAGGGGGCACAGGAAAAACTGGGCAAATCTAAAGAGAAAAAAATTAGTTCAAGTCAAGAGTACTGTACATAAATTGTAACAGAAAAGCATAAAGCTTGGCACCTCCTGAAAACAGCTGAATCCATTATTTTTTAATGCAGAACTTAAGAATTCTGTAACAGTTTTGATACTGACTAGTATCCTTATTTCTCAATTTCTTTGTTTATAAATGCAGACAACAACATGTTTATCATATAAGGTAGTACAAGAGTCAAGGGCCTTACATCACAATTCCCACAGTGAAAATTTCTCATATTCTGAGGTTTAGCTGCAAGAGGCTCTTAATTTTACCAATCAAATAAGTCTTGTCATATATCCAGGGAGAAGCCAAAGAGAAAACTCTACCTCACTGACTACATACCTTTCAATTTCTGTCCCTTCCCACAAAACAGAGATTTCCCTCTACTAAGAGCATCTTAAATATTTCTAGACTTCTTGTTTTGCTGTCAATAAGGATCCCATGGGAGGCATAGCATTTGATTGCACCATCCCAGTATTTGCACAATGTGTAAATTCATGATCGCATTCTGTGTCCCGCATTTCCAAAAATATTCAGTGTAAACACATTTAAACTTCAAAAATTCTGTCTTGGTGAAGAACTCTCCTAGATGAAAAAAATCTGAGTAAGACTTGAGAACTGAAAAATATCTGGTTATCAATTTTAACAAAATATGGTTATCTTTTTTTAAAATATCGTAATAATAGAACTATCAAAATACTTTTACACTAATAAATTAAAGTAGAACCTCTGTAACAAAAATTTAAATATTAAAAAATGTGTTTACCTGTCCAGTGCACCTTCTAGATGTTCATGTGACACATCAAAGTAATAGTTGGTATGTTCACCACTTGTGAAAGCATTTGAGCTCCCAGCATGCTCACTTAGAAATTGGCTGTACTCATTCTCTTTTGGATATTTCTTGGTTCCCAGGAACAGCATATGCTCACAAAAATGACTAAGCCCAGCAATGTTGGGGGGATCAGACAAGGATCCTGCAAGAGGAAAATTTTCATGTAATCATTCATAAAACGTTACTACTAAAACATTAAGTCTTTTAAAGTACTCTATATTATAGTATGCTTTTTCAGGCAATTATATCAATTCTGTGGCTGTAAGAAGACACTTGTGCACCTACAGTCAACTTAAAAAAAAATATTTTAAAAACTAGAATTAGTAACTGAACCAATTAGTGTCTCGATTTGCCTCTCCAGATCAGCTTGTACTTCCTTATACAGATGATTTTCAATTGAAGTCCATGACTCATTATCTGTAAAGACCTGGCTAATCACACTGTTTTGAAATCTATACCTTGACTTTAATAAATGCCTTGTGTTAAGAGGCAGCAATTGCCAACCATAATTAAAGGGGTATTTATCCTGTGGTTTATAGGATGAGAGATAACCTGTAATTGCCTGAACACAAGCAGCTATGGATGACCAGCTAGTAGGTGTGAAGGCAAACAGATTAAAAGACAACAATGATTTGGAAGAATGGAAGACAAAAAGGCAGAAGTTTGAGAGTAGCAGTCCTGCCTCGGAGCGTGCAGTGATGTGCAGTGGCAGAGCAGAGATGAAGGCAACAGATACCCCTCCTGCAGAACATGTGCAGGAACTGGATGTGCAGTTGGCTATCACTGTCACAGGACCTAAACAAAACCACATTCAGGATGCTCTGAACTAGATAATGATCTGGGATAGCCATCCCTGCAACAAAAAAGGCCAGAAGTTTTTGAAGTCTCTCTATCACTTCTGCTGTAACACCAACAGTAGCAAGAGCTCCCAACTACAGACATGTCAAGAGGGTGTTTGGGTTATGTACACGTGCATTGTACTTTCCAATCAACTGAAAAACTACACAAGCTTGAGATATACCTCAGATATAAGAAAATTCCTGTTTGCACACATAAGTACCACTGAAGTTAAGGAGTGCCTCTCCAACTTCTACAGCATTTTCTCACCTCTACACATCAACAACTCAGCATGAAAAGAAAAAAAGTCTGACATGACAGATGGAGCTGTCTGAAATAATTGCACTTGCACCCACCCCTTTTCTGCTTACAAAAGATCTTTCATAACATGAAACTTAATGGTTAAAAGCAGTCTTTCAATTGACTGAGCTACACTTGAGTAAACATGGAGTACAGTAAGAGCATTTAGCTCTAATAATTTTCAGCTTGATGTGTCAAAGAATTAAACAAACTATAAATTACAATAAAAGGCTAGGCTGGCAACTGCATACCACTCCTGTCAGTTTATGTGCATCAAGATACCAAAACTTGAAGCATTTTTATTAACGACATACTGAACACATGAATTGAATACCTATGTGGACATCAAGTGCTGCTGAGGACTTATCTGTGGTGGGGTCACTAATGAGAAGAGCTTTAATGCCATTTGCCAATTCCAGTCCACGATATTCTCGTTTATCCTCAGGTGATTTGATAATTTCATTTGTTATTCTCTTAATAGCTGGATTGTTCATTTTGTTGTTTGTCTCCTTCTGAAACCTTAAAGAAAACAGAATAAATTTCTTATTATTTTCACTTAAGCCTTGCTAATATTTTAATATGTTAGACAACACAGGGCAATACCAACAGCAAGAAGTTCTATTATGCACAAAATTCACTCAACTTGCCTAAAATTCAGATCCTGAAAGATATTGCTGCTAAAATAAAAAAGAAACCTTGAAGATCAAGAAATACAATAAAGATGCAGATCACTTAATTGAATGCTTCAAGTATCACATTAACTGTAATTTAAACAACCCAAACTTAATAAATGTCATCCCCTTATTCAATTATGAGAAAATTAAATTAAGCATATACTGCTATCTCAAGTATACTTTCAAACTTTAGCAAAGTATTTCACGTATCTGAATTGCTGATTATATTACAAGCGTTGTAACTCTGTCAAATAAACAGAATTTTACTAACAGACCACTGGATTTGTACACTCAAGCAAGAAACAGTAACACTTTGCAATACTGCCATAAAAATACAAAGACTACAGAACTGCCACGATAAACAGGAATAGATTGTCTCACATATTTAAACTTCTACCATTAGTTTAACAGATGCTACAAGACACCCTTCTTTAAAGGTACAATTCTGAAATGCTAAGAAATTAAGTGTGACTGATTCAGAATCTGAATGTCTCCAAGAAAAAGCTATAAACAATATGAAGTAACTTTTTAAAATGTGCAGCTCAATGCATTTTAGAAGGGAACATATAAACTAGTAAAACATGGTTCTCTCACTATGAAATACTTTTAAAAACAAAACTGGAGTCAAGTGTAATCACTAAATAGTAGCTGAAATGTTGAATTTAAATTTAAATGTGTACACTCTCATTTAAACTAGTCATTTACCCACTAGCTTAACCCTGTGCTCAGGTTAATCCTGCTTGGAATGTCTATGAGCCTTCTTCCACCAAAAAAAATGCAGATACCATTGAAGTACAAAGATTACTCCAAGCACCACAACATCTGTTTCTCTACATCAATAGCACTGATACAAGCCATGCTAACAATTAAAAGACCCCTCCATGTTACACATTTGGAGTTCTAAGAAATACTCTACTAAACTTAAGCTACTGTGTAAAATTTTTGAAATGAGAAAAGACACTTTTCAAATATGAGAATCAATAACTAAACTGTTCTAAATTGTTTTTCACTTGCACACAAGTTGGATTGAGCAATCTAAGTATTAGGGAGAACAAGGACATACCTCAAACTCCTGATTCCATGTCTGCTAATGAACACCTATACCTCTGTTTTCAGCTAGAATATTCTAAATCAGTAAGATACTAGCTGCTTGTCAGAAGTCACATACATACTATAAACTTCTCGAGTCGTGGGGGTTTTTTAAATGTTATACAATTTCCTTATTATCTGATATCTTCTTGTTACTTCTACACCACATCACTAAGTCACAGAACTTTAGTGTTTGTTCAGATGACTCATCTTTTAAACGTGATTCATCAAAGTACGCAGCTATGAAACCTTATGAGATTTCAACTGATGTCTTGTGAAGCTGTACACCTCCACTTCATTTTATTATGATTCCCTACTTCTGCTTCCTTCATAGGCTACTTCCAGCTTGGTAGTGAAATTCCAGTACAGGAAAAAACCTACAATTTACAAAAGGACGTCAGTAATTAAGCCTTTCAAACCAGGGACTGAAATTTGTATCTCCACCTTCACTGTTACTTCAATGGGCATTGTGAATACAACATTCTCTAACTTCAAATGGGTTTGCATGATTATTTTGCTGCAAAGTGAATCATAGTACCAGACAACTCAAATAAAAGCAAGGGCTAATCAACTATGCAATACTCCTGGAAGGCAAATACGTCAAAAGGACAAGACCAACGCCTTCCTGCTTAAGTATTGCTTCTCCTGCTGATACGTTACTATAATACAAAAGTGAGAAGAAAAATTTCACTTTAGAGAGAACTTTTATACCATTACATTTTCTTAAGGAGTAAACTGTAAGACCCAATACTAAACATTCTCTCATATGACTGTTTTTCTGTGCAGCTTTTACATAAGTACAATTGCTTTATAAAAATATCCCATTCCATTCTTTCACAACAGAATCCTAAAACTCTATAAATCACTTCTTGAAAACAGAGAACTCCTTTTAATCACAGGCAAAAAAAGTAAGAAAACCAAAAATCCTGTACTTTTTGAGAAGTAGCCTAATTTCTAAAGCCATGTTCAGAAGCTGCCCTAAAGTCCACGTGCTATAGCTACTTGCTGTACTGTCACTACAGTGAGCACTGGATGCTGCTGATCAGTAGCAAAACAATTCTTCCACAAAGGAGGTGCTATGCTTATTGCAGAGCTAATAGTCTAACAAAAACATTAGAAGAAATATTGCCATACTACTTTCACAAGACAGAAGCAACAGAGAAATATCTGGTAAAGCCAAAATAGCAGGAACAATACGAACCATTACTGTGACAGTGGAAATTATTCCACTGGCTCAAAAATTACAGGTGGAAAGATTACAAAGGTAGAAAGAAAAAAAGAATAGGGATGTCTGAAGTGAGAACTGTGTCCCTACTCAATGAATAGGAAATATTCTTCCTCCTCATCAAAACTACTTCACTTGTACAAGAAAAGTATTAGTTAAAACCAGAACTGAATTTTCAATTACAGCCCTTCTAGTGAAATTATATTCTATTCTTTGAGGTTCCATTTTTGTAATCATTTCCAGGCAGGCAGTCCCTTGGAACCAGCAAGGCTCACTGGAGATGCCAGTTTTCACCTGCAAACAGAGTATTACAGAGTGGGATTAAGTGATATATGCTTCTACTTCACTATTTTAATCTCTCAGAGTTATTTCAGCAAAGTTACTTTAATTAAAAATTAGCCTGTGTAGTCAAATCTAAGTCCAATGTTTGAACAATTAAAGGACCGTATTTGAAAACCAATTAACAGAAACTCCTGAGGGTTGTTTCAATGCAAGAATGTGACTAGCTAATAAAAATATGACCCCCAAGGCACAAACTCCAAAGTGCTTCTCAAGATTTTTTTGCCACAACAGTATGCACATAGTGAAGTCTAGTACACAGGTCTGCTCCAGATGAAAGGCAAGTTACCAATCAGGCTTTGATGCTAGCTTTCTATCAGTTGCCTTAATATTCACATTTGCTTCAAGTTTTTGTGCAACTAATTGCTTACCATTTACCAGAGTAAAGTAAAACCTTCATTGAGTGAGAACTTCTGTTCTGTCCTGCAAAGGAGTTACCGTTGGTTCTGTGTTGTTTACTAATCCATCTTGGTTTACATGAAGATTTCTCCAGCTGCCAATGCATGGAGTGAAAGAAGTGCTTTGTGCTTTGGCAGGAGGCCCAGTGCTGCAGAGCTACAGCCAGAGTTTTCTCACCTCTTACAAGGATGACAGCACCAAACTGAGCACTCTGGAGGAGTCCATGAACTTCTTCAGTTGCAAGCTCATGGCTTTGCAACAACCAAGTAAATCTGCATTCTTGCACAGGTCTGCACCCCTCCTCTTAGTCTCTTGCACCTATTTCTGATCATGACAGCAGTAGAATTATGTTACCAGTAAAACAATCAACAATCTACCTACTCTTTTAACATTTCCATTCAACTGTATGTTATAATAAAAATGGTGGGTTTTCTGGTTTTCATGGGTGTTTTTTAGATTAAACTGTAGGCAGAAAAGTTAAATCAATTCAGGTGAATATTACCAAAAGGGATTCTTCAGGAGATTATCCGTACTCTTTCAGGTTACATGTTCATCAATAGTTCTTTTAGACACTTAGAGATTAAAATACCTCATGATTCAACATCCATAAAGCATCAATCTTGTGTGAATTTGCTTGTCATGAAGCTAGAGAATGTATGAGATCTCAACACACTCCTGATACTGATCTAAATAATTCTGATTGCATGCACAGGCAGACAGACTATGTAAGTAGATAAACTGCTCAAAATGTTAACATGTTTTATCACTTTTAAACTCATCAGGAATTCAGCATACTACTTCATACACAAAGGATCCAAATACAAAGTCCCACAATGACTTAATCAGTGCTCCCAAGTTATTAAGAACAACCAATCATGCCAAATCAGGCAAGTCTGAAGATGATGAATATTTATAAGGTTTTGTTATGTAGTTCATTTAAAGAAATTCTAAAGTCTTGCTACAATTAAAGCATTTTCAGAACCTCAGTCTGCAGCTTTTTGCCAAGTCTATAATTGACTCAGAAAATTCCCTTCTCATGATGGTGGCCAGGGCAGATGCCTGCCATGCTCTTGTTTCCCAAGGTCCAGCTTCTACAACTCCTAGATCACAGCAGTAAAACTTGGTCTGCCACAGGCTGCACTGCCAACGTGACAGCAGAAACACTAGTGTGTAACACCGGTGTACAGGAATTACCAGTAGCATTAATGAGACCACACCACGTGTGACCTTGGCAAAAACAAGGGCCCTGGCAGTTTCACATGTGAGATCAGACCCCAGCTGAGTAACTGGCCTGAGAAGTACAATGATGTGCAGGCCAAACAAGATTGGATATACAAAACAGACACCATAAAGCTAATCTACTGCCCTAAATCTATACTCTTTAACTTGACCACTCCACAGTTTCCAAAGCACTGGGTAAAAAAGTCAAACAAAACGCCAGGACCTTATACAATTTGATGTTATACAGAGATATAAGGGATAACAAGTTTTTTTTAATCTCTAAATAACCTGAGCTTACTTTTCCTATATCCTCAAAAATTGCCCCAAACAATTCATCCAAACACATTACTCCAAGGTAAGCTCTAACCACATTCACCAGAAACAGAATAATTACACTTTCTCTAAAAATTATTTGCTTCAACATTTTACAAAATTCCAAATGGGTTTTGAAGCCTTTGATTATTTGGAAGACCTGGAGGAAGAGAGTGGGGTAAGTAAAATTTTCTGCTTTTTAAACTTTAGATGTCATTTAAGTATAGTATCATTAAAATTTTCACAGATCTGGCATAGCAATTTGTCTTACATCAGTATTTTCAAATTGCATGTTAAGGACATGACTGATCAGACTAGTTTCTATGCTACGTGACCAACTGTTTCTAAGCACATTTTGCATATTTTCCTAAGAAATGTACTCATTCAATTAATTGCTTTATTCATTGAATACTTGCAGACCAGTGCTTCTCATTCTCTCTTCCTCACCCCCTGACATTTTTCTATCGCTCGACAGTTGCAGGGCTTGCTCCACAACCCCAGGATTGTGGTGGTGTCTAGCACATGGCCCTGCACACACAGGGGGAAATGTCAAACTGGATGCTGCAGGAGAGACCTCTCTGCTTTATTCTAACTTGTTCTGATGTGTATTTCATAGATTTTATGCGCAGGTAGCACATCAGATTGCCCAAAACTCTTTGTAAAGCCAACTCACTTAATGCTTTATGCTACCATCTGTCTCATACCCTCAACAAGAAAAACTTGTGAGGTTTGAATTAAAAAAAAAAAAACACAAACCAAAAACAAGATGAGACTAAAACTTCAGTTATACTGCATAACAAGAAGAAATTCACAGAAAGATGAGAGAACTGGCAAGAAAATCTGATCTAGCAACAAAAACAGAGAGAATGTTAGAATTCTGAATCATTAAAAGCACTGTAATCCCACGTTAAAAGCAACTGTTTATCTAACACTAGAGCTTTGACACGAGCAACAAACCCATAACAATGAGCAGTTTACAAGAGTCAGCGGTGTGTTTCAACAAATGAAGTACTGCCTGTTCACCTATTTTGTAGTTTAGTTTTTATGATTTTGGACAATTCAATTCTGGTTTTACTGTTAAAATTATAAATAAACTCTCAGCTCTACAGCATTCTTTTCCATATCAATTGTTTGGGCAAGCTATAGCTCTGACTCATTCTAAAACCAAGATCCAGAAGTCAAGATTTTAATAGAAAGCTGTAGTGAAGCAACTTTCAAACAGGATCCAGCAAAAATCACCTTATTATATACATACAGTGCTATCTGATAAGAATATTTTAGCATCTTAAGGGCATCATAAAAGGTGAAAGCATAGAAACTCACTGACAGATCATGCATACATAAATACACAACCAGACTCAAAACTGATTAAAGCAATTTCTCTAGATTTTTATTATGAACTTTTTGATTTCTATGCTGTTAAAAGATCAGACACCAAAGTTACTATAAAAGCCTCTAATACAATAGAATTAATACATCCAAAATACCAACCCCACATGCCATTTCTAAAATGGTCTGACTGCATTTTTAATAAATGACTTCTACAATAACCAGCAATGACCCCTATAGCTAGGAGCCTAATACCTTCCAGTACAGTGAAACACCAGAGGTAATGAACTTCTGGTCCCTTCTCTCTTTCTTCTGGATCTAACAGGGAAGGGGAGTGCTTCTGTATTCATGTGCAAAATAAGTTATATACTTGACACTTCAATCAATTCCCAAAGGTACCATTTCACCCAAGGGATTAAACCACAGCTTTACACTTAACTGAAGACAGAAAGGAGAAAGCGAGCGAAAAAAAGCAGGCAAACATAGGAATCCTACTAGGGACTTCCCAACTAGAATAGATAATTTTAATGCTGTACATCAAATGCAAAGGAGTTAAGTTGTAACTGAGAAGTTATCTTGCTACTCAACATAGAGATGAATTTTAAAAATGTTAAAAGAAAAAGTTCAAGCATGAACAAAATACAGAGATGGACCACAGGGAACATGTAACTCAAAAAAAGATTCTTAATTTTCACATCTCAAAAAAATCATCACATGAAAGAATTATGCCTGCTCTCATTTCATTATCATTTATGTAAATCCTAATTCACAATTAAAATTAAATGGATGATTAAATCATGGTTGTAGGCAGTATGAAAACATAACAGGCCTACTCACATACATAAAGTTAAGTCCAAATACTGCATATATTCACATGCATAAAGAGGAGTAATCTAGCAAGACAAACTACAGCCTGAGAAAAACACTGGCTTTGAACATACACTGTGGGTTACCTTTACAATTCTGAAGCATAAATAGCAATAATGAACAGTAACAGTGCATCCGAATTTTGACACACAAGCGCCGACAGTATGAGTCATCATAACTCACTTTTTTCCCCGGAAAGATGCTACTTTTGACGTCTCTAACTTGTGCAGTATTAAAAATAGGTTTGGCTACTAAGGTAACAGATACAGTGTTAATGAAAGAAAGAAAACAACTTAGCCTTTGTCCCTTACCCTAGCTTCCTTCCCGAACAAACTTTGCCGAGTCGTCACGCAGTTTAAATTGCCCCTACAGTGAGCTATGCCAAGCCTCCCGCCCGCTCCCTCCACTGGAGCTGGTGACACTGGTAACACAAACACGCAGTAAGAAGCCCCGCACAATGCCAGTGCCAGATTTACTCCTCAGAAACTGAAGAGGCCGCTCCCATCAAGTTTGGGTAACTGATAGCAGTCTCTTCTGAAAGATTTTAAAGTTTTTTCTTTTTTTTTTCATAATTATGCCTTAAGAAGAACTTGCCATGGCAAGTTAAGTAACGCGACAATTCACTAATGTTTTTTGAGAGGGAAGGAAAACAACAAAGCAGGCCCCCGGGCAACGAAAGCCGCACGGCTGATGACCAAGCCTGCTTTGTCAAAGGAGGTGCAGCTGCAAACACCGGAGCACGTCAGTCCGGGCTCTGCCGGGCGGCAGAGCAGGACACAAGGCAGGGCTCAGGCCTCCTCGGCACACACGGCCCCCCGCCCCCATCTCGCACACCGTCTCCCCGGAAGGCTCCGGCGCCAGTCCCGCTCCGCGGCCCGAGTTCCCCCGGCTCCCCGCCGCGCTCGGGGCAAGGCGGACGCTCCCCTGGACTCACAAGGTGCCCCCGCCCGGCCGCGCCGCCGCCTCTTACACAACACCGCGGGAGCTCTCCGGCCTCCCGGCCCCGGGTCACACGGCCCCGGGAACCGCGGCCCTGCCCCGGCCCCGCCGCACTCGCCCCGTACCCGAGAGAGCTGCGCCCCCGGCCCTGAGGGAAAGAGCGCGAGGTCAGGGCGGCCCAGGGGCGCGTCCAGCCCAACAGAGCCCGGCTCAGCA
>VXBI01011924.1:458497-556224 GCA_013397375.1 Toxostoma redivivum
GGACGGGGCTGCGGCGCGAAGGGCGGCGGGGCGGCCCCGGGCTGCACCCGCGGAGGGACCGTGTCGCGGCCCGCCCGCTTCCTGGTGGCCGCAGTCCCCGTCCCTGGCGGCGTCTGCCAAGACAAAAGGTAATTAGACGCCTCGTAATTTGAGCACGGTGGGTGCAGTGCCGTCCTGAGAGGCAGAGATTTCGGGTGTCAAAATCCTGCGTCCCGCAGGGAGAGGTCACCCTCCGGCAGCTCTCCCTCCTTCGGGCGCTCCCGTTGGAGCCCGCTGCCTGCTGCTCACCTGCCGCGGAGCTCTGCGGCCGCGCCGCGCCGGACACAGGACTCACCTCGCAGGATGGGTTTACGAGGTGTAAATGCTGGATAAGGTTGAACTTCTGTTATAAAACCGTAGGTTTGGGGTTCTAGGGCGATTTTTTTTCCCTTGGTAGATTTTCTTATGGGAAAGTAGTGGATGTGGCTGGTTGCATTAATTCTTTTCTAGGAAAAAACAAACCCCTAAATTGAAAAAAACAAAACAAAAAAAAAAACCAAAAACAAACAAACAAAGACAAAAAATGCCCCCACAACACCTCCCTGGAAAAAATACCACATAAAACAACCAAAAAGTTGTCATCCCCTCAAAAAAAACCCCACTGTTTGAAGTTCTGGTAATATGCTTTCTTCACATGTGTCTATTTTTCTGTGTCTTATCTTTCAGAGTTATGAAGGGAAAGAAAAGTAAGACAAAAACAATGTGCTACATTTGATGCCTGATTTTAGCTTCCCGACTGCTTGCCTTTTATAAAAGGTGGTGTCTCACAGCTGGAAATTCAGAGAACCCTCCTGTCATAAAAGGTAGAAAGACATGACCAGACGAATTACCGAAGGTTGTTTCTGTACTCAAAGATGGAATTGAAGAGGTATCAGAAGTAACTTTAAACTTTAGTCGGCTTTGGTTAAAATTGCTGTTAAGAAGTGGCAGCACACTGCTTTATATGGTCAGCAGAATCAACAGGGAATCATGAAAATTTGTCAGGGAATTTGGGTAGACATTCATCTGCTGGTTTCCAGGGAGGTCTGTGCTGCTATAGAGATGCTCTTACCCCTACCTGAGCTACCCAGTTTAAAACATTTCNTTAAACAATGCCAGATCCTGCCCCCAGGCCCGATCAGGCCCTTCTGGGTAACTGGTAATATAAATTCCCAGTGTGTATTCTGGGAATGATGTTTTATGGTGGGGAATATCTCTTTGGCCAGTTCAAGTCATCTGTCCTGACTATGCTCCCTCCCAGCTTTTTTTCTTCCCTGCACCTCCTCACTAGCAGAGAAAGAGACACAAGAAAGTCCCTGATGCAGGGTAACTCGATTTGGCAACAACCAAGACATGAATGTGTTACCAACATTATTCTTGTGTTGAATCCACAACACAGCACTGTGCCAGCTACTGAGAAGAAATTTACTCTATTCCAGCCAAAATCAGGACACACTGGTATTTATTCAAATCAGATTGTGTTCTTATACTCTGACTCCTCTCTCTGTCCATTAATACTAGCCAAAATTACAGTCATACCCTGTTTTGGATGTCTTTTCCATGTTTTAAACATATTTTTAATAGGACACCCTCAGCAAATATAAAGAGGACTTTCAGTGAAATTCCTTTCTCAGTCTGGTACTGCAACTAAGACTTCTTCCCCATGAAACTTAAATTGCTCGTAGACAATTGGTGCTTTTGGCCCTGCCTTCTTCCTCTGCCCTAGTAGATAAATAGATGTTGCCCAAAAGCCCAAATAAGCCTAAGTATAATTTAGAGTAAGTGTGGAAATTATTCAAATATTTCCATGAAAAAAACTTAGGAAGTAGCAGTGTAGAGATNTCAAAAAAAACCCCACTGTTTGAAGTTCTGGTAATATGCTTTCTTCACATGTGTCTATTTTTCTGTGTCTTATCTTTCAGAGTTATGAAGGGAAAGAAAAGTAAGACAAAAACAATGTGCTACATTTGATGCCTGATTTTAGCTTCCCGACTGCTTGCCTTTTATAAAAGGTGGTGTCTCACAGCTGGAAATTCAGAGAACCCTCCTGTCATAAAAGGTAGAAAGACATGACCAGACGAATTACCGAAGGTTGTTTCTGTACTCAAAGATGGAATTGAAGAGGTATCAGAAGTAACTTTAAACTTTAGTCGGCTTTGGTTAAAATTGCTGTTAAGAAGTGGCAGCACACTGCTTTATATGGTCAGCAGAATCAACAGGGAATCATGAAAATTTGTCAGGGAATTTGGGTAGACATTCATCTGCTGGTTTCCAGGGAGGTCTGTGCTGCTATAGAGATGCTCTTACCCCTACCTGAGCTACCCAGTTTAAAACATTTCTGCCTACATTAAGTACACCCACACTTCTGGCCTCAGTTTAGACACGGAACTGTCTCTCAAGTTAACTCATCCTGGTTGGAGCAAGGCATTTGGTAGCTTTCACCTCAATCAACTGCTTGGATTTAGAACTGTGTGGGTGCCTAATTTTAACACAGTATGTTGGCTCCTGTGAAAATGTCCTCATGGGATTCTAGTTTGAGGCAGTCTGGGTTTTTTCCAGTTCCTAGTGCATGTAAAAGTGAAGACCAAGCTGGACAGAAAGAGGACAGGATAAATGGTGAGCTGTTAAATCTGAATTCCACCCTGTTGCTGTTGCCAGTGCGTCAGAGAGGCTCATCCCATGGTGTCTGACAGAAGGAATGCTGGATGAGTGCCCCTTCACAATCTGTCTCCTCCCTTTCAGGAGCATCTAGGGGATTAAGAGGTTGTGAATTGGAGTCGTTCTGTTAAATTGAATGTACAGTAGAAATACTTCTGCCTTTAGTGTTGATACTAAGTTGTCATGTAGGGGTGAATGCTATAAACTTACACAGTTTCAGGCATTTTACTCTTTTTTTGGTCCCGACAACGAGTTTGTTAGCCTAATGTACTATATATTTAGCTAATGCTGGCCTGATCTATATTTAGCTGCTCTAATAAATCCTGCCTTTTCCTCTAAATCTTGCCTAGTATATACAGGGGCAATCCTGGGGAAGCAAGGTAGACTGTGCCAGCAAGACTCTGGTGGTCTGCTAAAACGTGAATCTAAAACAAGCACTTCTGTTTCTGTGGTGTGATGAAAGATCACACCTCCTCATGCATCTAACATAGCTAGTGCAGCAGAGGTATGCAATAGACGTCACGCCTACTGTACTTTACACCTATTTTATCCATTGTAAGCTTATTTAGCGGCTATTCAAAGTAACTGGTGTGTTCTGGTTTAACCCCAGCTGGCAACTAAGGATAATGCAGCAGTTTCCTCCCCTCCACCCATGCTGGTGTGATGGGGAGGAGAATCAAAAGTAGAACTTGATGGTTGAAATAAGAACAGTTTAGTAACTGAAACAAAATAAATAATAATAATAATTAATAATAGTAATAATAGTAAATAATGATAGTAATTATTATAAAAATAAAAAGATAAGTGATGCACAATACAACTGCTCACCACCTGTTAAACAATGCCAGATCCTGCCCCCAGGCCCGATCAGGCCCTTCTGGGTAACTGGTAATATAAATTCCCAGTGTGTATTCTGGGAATGATGTTTTATGGTGGGGAATATCTCTTTGGCCAGTTCAAGTCATCTGTCCTGACTATGCTCCCTCCCAGCTTTTTTTCTTCCCTGCACCTCCTCACTAGCAGAGAAAGAGACACAAGAAAGTCCCTGATGCAGGGTAACTCGATTTGGCAACAACCAAGACATGAATGTGTTACCAACATTATTCTTGTGTTGAATCCACAACACAGCACTGTGCCAGCTACTGAGAAGAAATTTACTCTATTCCAGCCAAAATCAGGACACACTGGTATTTATTCAAATCAGATTGTGTTCTTATACTCTGACTCCTCTCTCTGTCCATTAATACTAGCCAAAATTACAGTCATACACTGTTTTGGATGTCTTTTCCATGTTTTAAACATATTTTTAATAGGACACCCTCAGCAAATATAAAGAGGACTTTCAGTGAAATTCCTTTCTCAGTCTGGTACTGCAACTAAGACTTCTTCCCCATGAAACTTAAATTGCTCGTAGACAATTGGTGCTTTTGGCCCTGCCTTCTTCCTCTGCCCTAGTAGATAAATAGATGTTGCCCAAAAGCCCAAATAAGCCTAAGTATAATTTAGAGTAAGTGTGGAAATTATTCAAATATTTCCATGAAAAAAACTTAGGAAGTAGCAGTGTAGAGATCCCTCTTCAGGATACGTGACATAAATGTACAGTGAGGGAAAGTGATCAAACTAGGTAGGTTAAAATAATTTAGAATGAACCAGTATTTTTTGTATGGCCTGAAAGCTGAGAGACAGTAAGGGTGAAACTCTTAACTACAATCTTGTTAGGCTTCTATTGGAAGCATGTCCTTTCCACATAGATAAAATTCTGGACTAAATTCAAATTGTATTTGTACATAATGGAGCTTTGTAGCAAACTGGCTTCAAGCTGACAAAAAGGCATAACTTACGATTGTTATTTCCACTCCAAAATAAATAGCAGCAATTTCATGACAAGACATACATGAGGAAAGGATTGTATATTGGCTGTTCCTAGTATAAAAATACTGAAAGAATAAAATTAAATTAATAAAATAATTAAGTTACAAGATAATGAGACAAAAGAAACATTTCCTGTTGACTTCAGTCAGTACTGTCAAATCTCTGTTTCCAATTTTCCCATTCATTGTTTCTTTTCTTTTTATGTAAAGGATGTCATCCAGCTGCATGTCATAACTGAAAATAGGAAACTGTATAGAAAATTACTAGCTTAACTCTGAGCTAATCACACAAATGCATACATTCCCCTATGTTACTACTAATTTTTTATTACAGTGACTATAAAAAGTTGTAGAAGTGCTACTGTGTGTGTTGGACAGTGGTCTGGCACACACGCCGAAAAAAAAGAATTCTCTTGTTCTGTGTATTTTCTGGTTAGTTGAAACTAGTTCTGGTTTTAATCCTGTTATATGCATTGAGTCCTTAATTTTTAACAATAACGTAGTTATTTTATTGCATTTTCTCTTTTCCTTTAACAGTGACATAGTTATCCTTTTACCTTGACTGAAGGAGAGCCTTTGAGCCTGTCCTCAACTGAAAATATACCAGTACTCTGTGTAAGTTCTTGTTGTTTAACTTACTGTATGTGGACAACAGAGTTTAGAATATTACTGGCCAACTGGTCAGGCTATTCAAAGGCTAGAATTTGCTTTATGTTTATCTGAGGTGCAGATGATTTCCCCTTTAAAGTGAATATGCAATTAATCAGCAATTTTTTTACTATGTCACTGATAGTATTAAATATTTAACTCTCCACATGCTCAATACAGTTGTGCTACTGCGTAGCATGTTGGCAATCAAATCAGGTGTTACTAAGCCTTGAAGAAGTCTCACCCAACCTTATAATTTGTATTAATTATATCTCTCCATTATTATACCTCATATAATCTTTCTTCATTCATAGGTAATCATGTTCCATGTAAACAATTTTACTGCTTTTCAGGCCTCCATACCTACAATTCCCCAGGTGACCTGATACAGGCCCTAGGAAAACAGTGTTTGTTTTGTCTGTGAATGTAATTGTATTCAACAACTTTTTGTTTCCAAGCCTTACTTAAAAATTGTCCTTCTTGATCCATACGTGGGATTAATACTCTTCTTCTGAAATTGTTACATTTGTTGTTGTGTGTATTATTATAAAATTTAGGTTTCTGTAATGTTTTTGTCTCTTGAAACAAACAAAACATTTGCCACAGATGAAGTACTTGTCTTCTTAAAGGTCATTCTCCAAACGACTGTTAAGACTGTGGCCTAAATATTTGTGTTTCCTTATTCTCATGTTTCTTTTTATTACTTGTGAAGTGCTAGCTTCCTATTACTCAGTCTGTGTTTATACTGTATTAGTATCATTAGGCTCTACCTAGTCTAAGAAAATGTACAACCTATGCTATAAACTGACCTTGTAAAACAGCCTTGCAGCAATTAAACTATGCTTTTTTTAAGCTAACTTGATTACCAGAAATACATGTTTTCCACTTACCACAGCTATAGAAAAGGTAGCTATTGGCCAAATTTAACTTCCAGTAATCAAATAAATTCTTATTGTTTCAATGGAGGTTTGAATGATCTCCTCTGTGTCTATGAGAGATGTTATATTTTGAGGAAAAATACTACTTTCATACTAGAAAAGAGCAAACTAGCAGAAGTTGGAGGAACTCTTGTGTTCCAGTGCTGCCTTCTTTTGTGTGATCCACATGAAGGAGTATAGAGCAAAAGGTAAATATTTAGATTATTTGCATACCTGCATTTGACTTTTCAGTCTAGCAGTAGCTACTACACAATTGTCAGTAGAAATTATTTTTGCTGTTAGCATGGATGGAATACAAAAAGCAAATAGTAAAAGCAGTCTCCATATGTTTGCTATGGATTATATTTATTTTCCTGCTTGCTTAAATCTTTACTTAGCTGAAGCAAAATGTGTTACTGTGATTTTTAGTGTTTATTGTTTGTTCTTTGTGTCTAATGTAAGATTGATTGACTCTGACGTTCTAACTCTTCAGGTAAATGGTAGAGGAGCATAATGGGATGTTGCTTCATGTCACTATCAGGAAAATTACTGTAAGCCTTATGGGTTAGGATTAACTTGAAGTTCTTAAGAACTCATGGAGGAGAGAAATATAATAAGATTCAAAGCAGCTGACTTTAGGGGAGAAAAAGGGTGTGGACACCTGCAAAACTATAGATGGGCAATCTAAATTTTGAAATTGCAAAGAAATTGTGAAGGCCTTAGAACAAGAGCAAACTGCTGTAGACTGTTACAGATAGATAACAGTCTGTAGGAGCCAGTACAGATTTAACAAAAAAAGTACATCAGACGAGTTGAATCTCCTCTAACATCTGCTTCTTCCCCTCTACCCAGAACACCTGTTATCCTGTCATAGATCTCCACCTAGCAAAGCATTTAATAGTGCCTCAGAGGAAGCTCTCACAGGGAAGCCAGGGTGACGTAAATGGCAAAGTGGTTCACATGAAGCAAAAGGATGGATTGTGGTGCACCTGTGGTGCTTTGTCCTGAGCCTGTAACTACTTCTTTTCATTCTTACATAGGATTTTCCCACTACTCAATAAGGCAATACCAACCTGTAAACACGTGGAAAGTTAGGTGTGGAATTCAGACTGACAGGGGAGTTATGCTGGAGACCTACCTGAGCTAAGCATGCCAAAGGCGCAGAAGGAGCAGAGCAGAGCTCTGCAGGCACGGCCAGAAGCGCACGGCTGGGAGGAGCGGGGTCTGCCTGGCACCCTGTACTGGGACACGTCCGGCCGAGGGCACAGCAGGTGTGCCCTGCTGGGAACGGTGAGTGCTGTGCCCCACCGTGCAAATAGAAACCGGAGCATTGTTTTGAACAGGCCAAATAACGCTTCCATTTCTCAAGGCATTGGCGAGGTGTGCGTATTTGTCGTGATGTTTAAAGAGACTGTGGGCCAGCTGGAGAGACAAGGGGGACAGAAGAACGGATAACTGGAGGGCTTGACCCCCGAGAAAGGGTTATATAGATGATGTGACTGCTGAAGACTGACGGCAGGCGAGGAGTTTGGCTGCCCTCAGACCCGCGGGTGTCAGCAGCAGCCGCAGAGGAGACCAGGCATTGTCCCGCTGGCCCCTCGCGGTAGTGTCAGGTACGGGTGGACATCAGCTAGCGCGTCACTGTTCGGCAGGAGCGGCAGCATAGGTGCTCAGGGACATCAGCCGCTCTCCCCCGCCTACCGCACGGGGCGGGGCAGCACTGCTGCTCGGGCGCGCGCCACCCCCAGGATTTGAAATCCGTCCCGTGGTGCCCCGGGGCCGCCGCTGATTGGCTGGGCCAGGCGGTGCGCGGTTCAAAGCGGCGCTGGCGGCGGCGCGCGCGGCTGACCCGAGCTCCGGCCCCGCGGTAGCGCTTAGGTCCCGGTCCCGTCCTGCCATGGCTGCCTTTGGCTCCCTGGGCGGCGGCCCCAAGAAGGAGGAGAAGGGCAAGAACATCCAAGTGGTGGTGCGGTGCAGGTATGCGCGGGGCCCTTCTCTGGTTGGGCGTTGGGGGCCGGACCGTGGGCGAGCCCTGGGGCGGACCCGCGTTGGTGCCTGCGGGACTTGGGCCCAGACGTTCTCTGCACGGTGCCCCGGACAGCCCGCAGGGCTGGCGGGCCGAGGCCGCCGCCATGTGGTAGGCACTGTGCAGCTGTGGCTCTGCCGGGCCGTTGTGTCCGGCTGCGGATACCTGCTCCGGGGGATCGCTGTGTCTGCCCGGAGGGGGCCGCCCGTACCCCTGAGCGGCCTCGGCACCGCGCCGGGAGCTGCCTGTCCCGGGCGCCGGTCTGCGGTTGAGGCGGCCCCGTGTGCCCTGTGGGGGAGCGGCGCTTCCGCAGAAGGAGGGCTATTATGAGCTTTCTTGGAGCTTAAAAAGGCAAAAAGTTGCAATTTCCAAGCTTGGTTCAGCGCACACCTAGTATGAAGTTGCGCAGGAAGCTCAAGAAGAACTACGTAGAGTTAGTATGATATTCGAGAAATACAAAAACCCAGGCTGAATTTTGCTCTTCTGTGAGCTCCTGTGGGAAGTCGCTGAGCTTTAACAGCTAAAATTGTTGCTATGCCCGCTGTGATATATCTGTCACCTAACTTAATTGATGCAGATTTTCCAGGGGACAAGCAATGGCGTGGGGTTCTACTGTTGAAGTAAAAATGACCAAATGTCTTGATTGATGAGAATTTACTTTTTGGTATGAAGTGATAATTTTCACACCGTAAAATTAGGTTCTCTTTGTAATTCTGAGGTGGCTTTAAAGAGTTGCTTACCGATACAAAATCTTAAATAATCTTAAAGCATTACATGTTAAAACTGTAGTACTGGTAATGCATTATGTATAGTGTTTGAAACACCTTTCGAAGTTGGGGGTGTTTTGAGCCAGATCTGTAAATATTAGTTTACGTATTATGTTTTAATGTCTTTTGCAGTTATACTCGCAAGCTTATGAGTTCTGCTTTTACAGATGCACAATGAATACAGAAATTAAAATCAATTTAGCCTTATCTTTGTAATACAACCATAAAGCTTCTGAGACAAATGTGGGATTGATGGAAGTGTTGATGTGAGTCAAGGCTATTACAAAAGAATAAGTTTATTGAAGCAATTGGATTTAAAATATTGTCAAGAGCAGCTGTTTTCATATCTTTTGTTCTGGAATAGCTTTATCAAGTATTAGTGTCTATTTTAACTAAATATAGTGCTTACTTTGAAAGTAGCATTAGGACTGTCCACAGTGGAGTGTTCTGCTTTTGCTCTAGCTCATAGGCTAATTGCTATGTCAAGAGTTAGTTTCTAACCTTTTAAAATTTTCTTGCTCTTGCCCTTTGTTAAGTTGTTTTTTAATAGCTTCTGTTTATTTGAGTAGCAAATGTTTCTTCTACCTCTCTTTTTTTCTTCTGCATCGAGTCGGATTCTCCTTATCTTACCGATATGAAGATAGATGCAGTTGTGTTCTTTGGTATCCTAATTTGTTCCCGAAACTTGATCAGTCTGAGCATATCAAAAAAGTCTTTTCAAGCAACATATTTACTGAGCTTTGGTCAAACGTGAATTTGAAAACTCAAAATACCTGCATTAGTATTGTTCATTTGCATAATGTGCTTCATTCCTAAGGGGATGAACCTGAGATCAAATGTTTCCATGGCACACTAGGCAGCTGTTTGTGTAGTGGTGATGTTGATTGTCTGTACTCCTGCTTCAGCCCAGCTAAATTGTTCCCCTAATATCACAGCTGTGGGCTCTTGTGCCTCCTGCCGTGGACTGGTTCAGTGTTATATGATTACACAGCAAGATGTGTTCGTTGTTCTTCTACTTTAAACTCACAAAACTGAAGCTGTAACTTGCTCCTGTGAACAGGATTTTAGTGGTCTTCTGTTGTTATCAGTCGATCCTGTACACAAGTGTGCCATGCTCTGTTTAGAATCTGACACTTCAACCTCGGTGATGTATTGAGGGAGAAATGTTAGCCACAAGATTCAGAAAACTCGAGGTGCCATGTGCGTCTGGTTTTCTTGTGTTTTGTTTTTTTCTTTAACATTATAATTTAAAGAGCATCTAAAGTGTCTCTAGTGTCAAGATATTTTAAGGAGTACAAGAATGTAGAAGCTATATTTTCTAGGTGATTGCTCACATCCGCTATATAGGTAGCATAGACATGTAGTGCAGTAGCATTATGAAATTAAGAATAAAACAAGATTTCATGTTTTTTAGGGCATTTCCATGCATTTCAGGAGAAATAGTGGCGAGTGTCCCTTTAAGAAAGTGGTGTGCACCAAGTTTGAATTAACTTAGTGGTGAAACAAGATGCTCACCATAAAGTTCAAAAATTTTATTGTCCCTCTATTAAACCTTTTTACTATGACTGATTTTAAATTAATGTGGAATTCTTCCCCCCACCCCCCCAACCTGATGCTTTTTCTGTCTTATTAAATACTATTCAGGTGCATCACTATTATAAAGGTTCTGGTGTTGCTGTTTACTGTCCTGCAATTCGTAGGGACTGTTGGTATTTTTGGTGGTTTAGACTGTTGTGCTATCGGCGTTTGATTCACTATTGCATTAACTTGCATGTATAAGTGCTTTCCTTCTACCCCCTGTAATTGAACATGTTCTGATGCCTGTTAGCTATGTGTGCACCTATATGATCTTGTTAAAAATATGTATGTAACAAACAAAAAGCTAGAGATGCCTGAGTTGTCTCACAGTGGATGAAAGGAGAAACAGGGTCTAAAAACTGCCAAATTGCAGCATTTTTTCGTTAACGGTTATTAAAGTTAAAAACTTTGGGTTTTTTTATACTATTTGAGATCCTTAAACTGAGTGATATTACTGCTTCATCTGTTTGTGGTCTTGATAGCAATGATTTCAATCCAGTATTCCTGTCTCCTGTCCTTTTAGGCCTTTTAATGCCTCTGAACTTAAAGCGAGCTCCTATGCTGTCATAGACTGTGATCAAGCAAGAAAGGAAGTCAGTGTCCGCACCGGAGGAGTGACAGATAAGTCATCAAGAAAGACTTACACATTTGATATGGTTGGTAACTGCTTGTCAAGTTGGGGACTTCTAGAAACGAGCTAGTACTTAGTGTGATGTTACACATTATTGTATGGCTGAATGGGATGTGTTGTCTTTGTGTTGATAGGTTTTTGGAGCTCAGGCAAAGCAGATTGATGTGTACCGGAGTGTTGTGTGTCCCATTTTGGATGAAGTTATTATGGGCTACAACTGTACAGTGTTTGCGTAAGTAAGCCAGTAATTAGTATTAGGAAATTTTACTTGTATTTTAGTTTCTTGTTTACATTTTTATTTTTATTCTCACAGCTATGGCCAAACTGGTACTGGTAAGACCTTCACAATGGAAGGGGAGCGGTCACCCAATGAAGAATATACTTGGGAAGAGGTATATTTTCACTCCTGAAATTTCTCTTGTCTGTATTCTAGTTCAAGGTTGAAAACTGCAGAAGGCTAAAGAAAACCAAAAGTTGGTGCCTTCCAAATTCTGAAGCTGACTTTCCTTAAATGTTTGTAGATTAACAAATCGTCTCATTCATTTATATGAAAAGGACAACTTTACATTTTTCATGTATTGCATTCAACTCTTGGCAACTTTTATATGGAAGGTCATCTTTATTCTGGTTTATACCCAGTCAGGTTGTTTAGTTGAAACTCTACTGCCTAGCTCCAAATATCTTTCAGTATATTTATAAATTAAACGTTTATTTTTAATTTATAGGATCCACTAGCAGGTATCATACCCCGTACATTGCATCAAATATTTGAAAAACTCACAGAGAATGGTACGGAATTTTCAGTGAAAGTTTCTCTTTTGGAAATCTATAATGAGGAGCTTTTTGATCTTCTGAATCCTACTCCTGATGTTGGAGAAAGACTGCAGATGTTTGATGATCCTCGAAACAAGGTTAATGCTACAAAATTTGTTATCTTGAGGCTTTCAGGGTTGTTGAGAGACGTATAATAAGCATGTATTACTTTCTGACAGAGGGGTGTAATTATTAAAGGCTTGGAAGAAGTAACTGTACACAACAAAAATCAAGTTTACCAAATCTTGGAAAGGGGTGCAGCCAAAAGAACAACTGCAGCTACTTACATGAACGCATATTCCAGGTACAAATCTTCCCCATTTCAGTAACCTTGTTTTGTTCTTTCTTAAACGGAATCTTACTCAAGAAGTAAAAAGCTAAGGCAAACATGACATCATCTTGAGATTGTCACAATGCAGACTGTCAAACATGGGTTAGAAAGCCAGAGTTACAATTTCTTCCTTATCACATGCTGTGGGATGGTTGCAATGGATATATGAAGGGGTATCATGCCACCAGCCCAGCCTATCTGGCCACTCACTCCCCCACCTGCAGGATTCAGGGAAAGAATTGGAAGTGTAAAAGCTGGAAAACTCATGAGTTAAGACAGTTTAATAGGGACAGCAAAAGCTGTGCACACAAGCAAAACAAGAAATTAATTCGCTGCTTCCCAGGGTTAATCCATCTCCATGAGAGCAGGGCCCCATCATGTGTAATGGTGACTCAGGGAGGCAAATTCCATCACTCCAAATGTCCCTTCCCCTTTTCCTCCCTCTTCCCCCACTTTATATACTGAGCCTGATGCCATATGGTCTGGAATATCCCTTTGTTAATTTGGGGTCGCCTGTCCTGGCTGTGTCTCCTCCTAAACTTCCCATGCCCTCTGAACTTTCTTGCTAGTGTCACAGCATGCAAAGCCCTGACAGCAACATCTCTGTGTGCAGCAAAATCCAAAACACAGCCCCATACCAGCCACTGCAAAGAAAATTAACTCCACCCCAGAAAAACAGTACAAAGCATCATAAAATCTGAATGCTTCTCAGGTTAAAAAGGGACAAGCTATTTTTCCCTGCATTGTTTTTAGCATAAGCTTCTCCTCTTGTTTAGAGTTTGCCTGCTTTGTAATTAATATATCCTTTGTAAATATGCAGTGTCTATTTGGAACAGTAGCCCTGGGATTCCACCTAACTCTAGCTGAGATAAAAGCATCATAATGTTCTTAATTAGACATCTAGAATATTGAAGTTTAACTCAAAGTTACATAGTTAACTTTTTCAAAGCTTTCTATGCCTATGAAAATAGAAGACCTAAATCTGACAGATACATAAGGGAAATACATTGCATGTACTAGCATGAGATGAACACTCCTTCCAGTAGATACTGTACACTTTCATAAAGAAGGTTCCTTTCAATTTTGAAAGATGTTTAGTTGATATACCTGTATCAGGCTGTCTTTATTCTAGCAGCTCTAGATGGTTGGGTGTTTTGGCCAGTCCCATTTACTAAATAAACTTGGTGTAAGAGTCTTGAGTATCCTTTCCTCTCTGCTCTAGCAGTAGAAAATGATACATTAGGATTTGTTACTGAAGTTTGGAATTTCACAATACTGCTAAGATCTTCTTTTTACAGATCAACACAAGACCCTCATTTTTCAAAATCTGACTTCTGTAAAATTCGCAGACTAGCTTGTGGAAGTTGGGGATAAGATTGTATGCAATAATGCTGCTTGATATGGTTGCAGGTCATAGAATGTAATAGGAGCAGCTGGGTCAGAAATAGCATTCTTATTACTGCCTTCACATTCTTGAGCTGCAGATGCTAACAAGTTAACATCACTGTTAATAAGTAGTGATCCAGTGTTGGAATAGTAAGGAATGTACCCTGCCTGTACCGTATTTTAATTTCAAGATATACTGAGCATGTCTGTCAACTGGTGGAAGGAAATGGATATTTTCTACCACTGACTGGAATACAGAACTCATTTTGTCTGAGATTCCAGGGAATTTTGGGCATTTATTGTGCCTGAGGTGGTGTTTTATGTATGGTCAGACTAGTGTAATTTGACATCTATGGCTTTCTATATATGTCAGCTTTTCATAGTAAAACTTATTAAAGGAATAAATTCAGCCTAAAATCATCTTTACTGTGAGAGTAGTGAAACACTGGAACCTGTTGCCCAGAGAAATTGTGAATGCTCCATCCCTAGAAGTGTCTAAGGCTATGTTGGATGGGGCTTTGAGCAGACTGGTCTAGTGGAAGATGTCCTTAGCCATGATGGGGGGATGGAGCCAGATGAAAACACTGCATGATGCTGTGATCTTAATCTGTATTACTATTTTTGATTGAAAAATTAATTGAACTTCTAAATTTTTAATGTTGGATTCAGCTAGTTTTCTTAGCCTGCATAAAGAAAGTTACGTTCCTTAATCTTACATTCTGTGAAACTGTTCCTAGCATAAGGACTGAAAATGTTCTGCAAGTCAGTTTTCATGAGATGCTTGTGAGTTGAGAGTACATAAATGTAAGCAAAACCAAGGCATTTCTCTTTTCCTTGAAATAAGATAAAATTTATAGGATTGAATGTCAAATGTCAACCTGTTGCTTCATCACTGATTTTAAATACCATATTCATATATATGCATACAAAATTATACTTAGCAGAATAACTTTGTGTATTGAAAATGTAACCTGTAGTTCATGGGCTAAATGTATTCTCTATAAAGAGCACAGAACTTGCAGCAGTAATATAACAACTAGATATTTGGCTTTCATGGAACATCTGAAACTGCTTTCTTTTGCAGCCGTTCCCACTCTGTGTTTTCAATTACCATTCATATGAAAGAAACAACGGTAGATGGAGAAGAGCTTGTTAAAATTGGAAAGCTAAACTTGGTAAGTATTTGAACGAAATATCATTGATAGACTTTTTTAGCCATGTACTGGAGTTTATTTGAGTTTTTTCCTGATAAGGGGAAAAATGATTGTTTTCATAAAGTGATATGAAGTATGTTTGTCACTCTGAAAAATATCAATCCCATTTGTCACCCCAGTGTCTCCTGAAAAACTGATAAGCTCGTTTATGTGCTCTGCAAGGCTTTGGGGCAAACATTTCAGGGCGATTGAGACAGAAGCATAACCTGCCTTTCAGGTTGATCTTGCAGGAAGTGAAAATATTGGTCGATCTGGGGCCGTTGACAAAAGAGCACGTGAAGCTGGAAATATCAACCAGTCTCTGCTGACACTAGGAAGAGTTATTACTGCTCTAGTGGAAAGAGCCCCTCATATTCCATACAGGGAATCTAAACTCACAAGAATCCTTCAAGACTCTCTTGGAGGACGGACAAAAACATCAATAATTGCCACAATTTCACCTGCATCTATAAATCTTGAGGTAAATTTAAAGTCTGAAAATCTATTCCTAAAATAAGTAATATATTTTGCTAATTATATGAAAACATGAGTTAATTCCTCAGCTTGACCTAGTGTTTCATCTGTTTTTTACAGGAAACATTGAGTACACTGGAATATGCCCATAGAGCCAAGAACATCATGAACAAGCCTGAAGTTAATCAGAAGCTAACAAAGAAAGCTCTTATTAAGGTAACTAGACATACAGCTTAAAGAAATGAAGTTACAGGTTAGGCATGACTTTGTGTTAAATGTAGTCTTTGCTGTGCGGGAGTTATGACTATGGGAGAAGCTGTAAATAGTAGCAGTGCTTTTCTGAAGTGATTTTAGTTACTGATCTAATGCTTTTTAAGCTAGAGCTGCACTGATATAGCAATGGTCCCTGCATATATTTGAACTGTTGATAAGACTAAAGTTGAACAGAGGGCTATTGCTACTAGCTGTGGCTGTGGGTATTACATGTTTGCAATTTTGCACTTTCCCTGGAAAGTGCCTGAATTAAAGGGAACTTGTCAGTAAGTACAAGTGAAGAGCTGTTGTAAAGTAGCTCTGCCTCTAAGGAAGCTGTGATTGCCATTGTAAGCTGCTAAATGCAACCAAGTATGACCTTCAAATGGAAGGTTTCAATGCTCTACATGTAGCCAATATATATCCAATGATATGAATTTAAATGGTGCTATACTGAACTTAAAATAGAGGTGAATTGCTTTGCTCTTGTGCTTATGCAAAGCTTCTGTAGAGCACTACCTTTGTGAGAGTATCTGTTAAGCTGGATATCTAAACCAAAATAGAAGTTTTTGGGTTTATGTGTGATTGCTTCTTTATGCAGGAGTACACTGAAGAGATTGAGCGTCTGAAGCGAGACCTCGCTGCTGCTCGAGAGAAAAATGGAGTCTATATTTCTCTTGAAAACTATGAGTATGTCTGCAAAATTTCTATAAAATAACTAGCAAGAAATCTCACATACTGGTACCTATCTTTATACAGAAATACTTTCAGATCTATTTTTAATCCAGGAAGTTGGAGATAGTTAGGAAAACTTAATTGTTTGGTCAACTTGTTCTCTCAAAATTAATTATTATGCAGATAAAATCTAATAGGCTTGCACTGAGGAATTTATGTATGTGTGGAAGCATTACCCAGCATGTGGATTTACACATGCAACCTTTTTTTTTTTTTCCAGTGGAAGCAATACAATAAATTAAACTTGATATACTTCACTTTTAATAGGGCTAGTTTGCACAGGAAGTTCACAATTGAAATTTGTTTTAAATATTTTATGCCTTAAGTGAAAATTACCTGCTATTCATATGGGATTTAGCAATACTTATTCCTCAAAATCCCTGAAAGTGCAGTGTAAAATCTTGAAAATGCCTCTTACTTGACTAATTTCTTTCTTTCTTTTAATCCTCCCTTGAGAGCCCTTAATGGGAAGCTGACGGTTCAGGAAGAACAAATTACAGAGTATATTGACAAAATAAGTGTCATGGAGGAAGAAGTAAAAAGAGTAAGTGATGTTTTTCAACTGTGGCTTAAATCTGCCAAAAAATGGAAGAAATTTGTTCCTTCTTTCAAAAGGACGAAAAAAGTTTGAGGAAAGAACACTCAGAAGATTGTTTTTGTTGTTGGTCTTAAAGTTCCCCAATTAGTCAAGAATGGAAGCTTCCTAGTCCTTGAAGTTAGGAATTTGAAATAACATATATAAAATTGCAGGTTGCAATATTTTTTTTAAAAGCTGTTTTCATATCTACTACTGTAATTTGCTTTGCTGAATTTTCAGCAAAAAATCTGCTTGTAAAATGGTATCATCTCACTTAACAGGTATCTGTTTAGGAGCAAAGAATGAGGGGAGAGAGGTCATGAGCTTCCTTTTAACAAATCACATGAAAATTGGAGCTAGTTGTTTAAGAGAAATGTAGATATCAATTTGCTGCTATATGTAGCTCCTCTGTGTAATCAGCTTTACTGACTCCCTTCAGTCTATCTGGTTATGTTTGTTCAGTGGGATTCTTTTACTTGTGCTGTAACAGTAGTTTGCTCTTGTATTTTGGGAGGGGAAGTGAGCAATTATTACTGTGAGAATAGTGTTGGCTTGATCTTTTCAGTGATTACAAAGACTATACAAACCTGTTGTTTAGGTTTAAGACCTGAGTCCTACAGCTGAAATTACATTGCTAGATGAGTTTCCCTTCTATCATTGTCACAGAATTTGAGATGTGAAATTGTCAAATTTATTAAAAAGTGGTGTTGCCTTTTTGATGATCTGTCTTCCTATTTAGGTCACTGAACTGTTCAGAGTCAGTAAAAATGAACTTGAGCAGTGTAAAACAGACTTGCAAATCAAGGAGAAAGAACTGGAAGAAACACAAAAAGATCTGGAAGAAACCAAGGTTCAACTGGCTGAAGAAGAATATGTGGTTTCAGTTTTGGAAAATACTGAACAAAAACTTCATGGCACAGCTAGCAAGGTTGTCACAGTTCTTGTACCTACTGTAAAACAGCTTCCTGTGTTTGGGAGTTTCATGGGCTTTTTAAGGAAACCAATTGATGCTAAAATATGATGTGAGACAAGACCTGAATTTAAGATGGAAAACTAGGATTAGATTGCAGGACTTTCTCTGTGCTAGTATTGACAGTTGACTGCTAAGCACTCTGGTTGGTCTGGAACTAACTTCACCTCAGGTCAGTTTGTCATGGGAGTTCCAGTGCTTTGCAATATCTATTATCATAAGTTTTTTTGTAGAATAAATAGTTTTCTTTCAAAATCTTATGACTGGTCCCCCACAACAGTAAATTATGCTTACCTGTAGGACCTGGTCTCCAGGCAGGAGGCTTGGGACTAAATGGTTCTTAATGTCCCTTCCAACCCAAGCCATTCTATGAACTGGGATAGAAAAATAGCAAAAAGCTTTGAATAATGTTGCCCTGTCACCTCTGTGTTTTTGGGTATGACTTTGATGTGTTTGTAAATTTGTCCTAATTATCAAAACAGACTTGAGGTAGAGAGAGAGAGTCCTGCTATTTAAACTGCAAAGTGTTGAAACTTGTATCTTCAGGCACCATGACAATTTCTTTCTATTTGGATTCCTGTAAGATTAAGAGGTAATGCCTGGTTTTTACTTGTGGGTTGTGTGGAGTGTTTGAGACAAATAGGTACAGATATTACTTACGCTCTGCAAACCAGGACTCCACTATTTGTATGAATTCTAAATTATTTGTAACAGGACTAGTACTAGAAACCTCTTGCTTGAGTGCTCTATTAAAGAATATATTTACTGTCAGATACTTCAGAAAAAGGTTGAGGTGCTCAGGTATTTTTCAGTTACTATTCTGGGATAAATGATACCTTTATTCCTTAAATACTGAGGGAGTAATTTATTAATGCTTTGATTTTAAAGCCAGAACAAATGGTCTCTAGTAGGTAATTTTTTCCCATGTTCTAAAAGCATAAATGACATAACACCAGGGTCCAGAACAGTTGTAATTTGATGATGTAAAGAGAAATACCTATCTTCTTTAACTCAGAACTGTTGTTGCTTTTCCTTACATAATATGTGCTTGACTTGTTTAAAGACTTACTGAAATAACTTTAAAAATTACAGTTACTAAGTACAGTTGAAGAAACTACAAGAGATGTATCTGGGCTCCATGCAAAGCTGGACCGTAAGAAGGCTGTTGATCAGCACAATGCTGTTGTCCAAAATACATTTGCAGGACAAATGAATGCTTTGTTCAGCAAAATACAAGATTCAATTACTGAAAACAGTTTGAAGCAGCAACAGATGTTGACATCTTACACGAATTTTATAGGTAAGTATAATACCTGTATTAGTAGTTCATCGTAGAGTAATCTCAAAACCCACTTCCTAAAATGTATCTGTTTTAGGAAAGAAGTGGCTTTATTTAAGTGACATAATGATTATAGTTGCACTGGCAAAATTGTGTCTGGGATGATCCACAGTCTTCCTGTAAGGGTCAATAAGATGTTGAGTAATAGAGTTCTTATCTTACAGGGGAACTTTAAAAAAAATTGTAACTCTGGATTTATTTTGTAGGTGAACTCCTGTCTACCAGTTCTTCTACAGCAGATACTCTTGCATCAGTTGTATCAGCATCTTTTGCCTCTCTTAAAGAATTGGTGTCTACTGAAGTTTCTCACATGTCTGAAAAAATAACACAGCATGAGAATCTATCACTTGATTGTAAAGCAGAGCTGCTGGGATTAAT
The DNA here is from genome assembly GCA_013397375.1 of Toxostoma redivivum. Taxonomy (NCBI): domain Eukaryota; kingdom Metazoa; phylum Chordata; class Aves; order Passeriformes; family Mimidae; genus Toxostoma; species Toxostoma redivivum. Next base: position 478,060 of record VXBI01011924.1, read on the forward strand.
TGTTAGTACATGTGCATACTCCTACTAAAATGTTTGAAACTGCTTTTGATCAAAAGGGGTTCTGTAAATGTATAGAATTTTTTCTGATGCTCTTTACCTGTATCTGCTTCACCACCTGATGATGATTGTCCCTCTCCACTTCCCCTCCCATGTCATCCCCACAAGCTGTAATGTACTATATAGTATATACTGTCATAATAGAGCACAAGGATATGTACATAGTAGCTTCTTACAAATGTAGCTGAAAGAACAGCTATGTTCTGGTTTAATTTTTTTTTTCTCTTCCTAGGAGGAACATCAAACTGGATTAGGAAAAGCAGTAAATAGCTTGACACCAGTGGTAGAATTTGTCTTGGGGTTAAACCGTCAGTTCCAGAGTAACATGAAGAAATATTCTGTTGTGACTGACCAGGTAATGCACGTAACCTATCTTTTTGCCTTGTGCTCTTCTATTTCATTTAATTTAAAGATCTGTTCTTTGGTTTTTTGCAATATGTCAGTGTTTCCACTTCTTGTCTGGCCTTTTCCTCTTTATTTTGTACCATGAGTTCTATCTTTTAACTCTACCACGCTCAGGAGAGGAAAAAAGTCTGAAAAATTTGCATGTTCTCTATATTGGCACAACCACTTGCCTAAGTGCCACAGTAGAATGGTAAAACATGGATGTTTAAATCTTTATGTAACAAATATTTGATGATACATTTAATGTACTCTCCCCCTGTATTTTAGAAATCTGAAAAAAAAGTCAAGCAAGTCTTACCACTCCAAAATTTTTCTGCTTCTATACAAAACTTTTCCTATAGTCTCTGATTCTTGGGGAATGTGATGCTTTATCTTGCTAACAACCCTAAGTGCAAACAATACTGGACTTATTGAAGCCCCTTGCTTCAAGTTATAGTTCTAGTCTATCTTGTGATACCTGTGTAGAACTGCAGCCTTTTTGATTTTTTTTTTTCCTCCCCCCCTATTTTGTCAAAAATAAGTCTTTGTTTCTGGTGAATGGTTTCTTTTACTGAAACGTTTTCCCCTCCTGTCAATTATAGCTCATGAGTAATCAACTCCCTTTGTGTGGAAGCTTTTTTATTGGTTTTTCAGACTTAGACAGCAGATAGTCCATGGCTTACCAGCTCTTGCTGGCAAGCTCTTGCTGTTCCTTTACTTTTCTATTTTGTTTACCTTGCATGTCAAATTTTGTGTTTGGAATAGTCCCCACACTAAGCTCCAGTCTCAAACCTTAGATTGTTCCAAGTGTTACTTTCTGCCTTCTACTTATATTACTTTATTAACACCTTTTGACAATTTCCTTGAGGTAGAGTTTGAGAGTTTGTTTCTATGCTAGGGAAAAATACCACTTTCTTAAATAAAGATATAAAAATCTAACCGTAAGTAAAACTTTTTTTTTTAAGATGGAGTGCCATAAAAAAGAAATGGATACCTTCTTTGGAGGTCTTTTTGTCACTCTGAAAAAAATACAGGAAGAAACAGCCAGTGGCTTTGCTCAGCTCCAGCATAATTGTGACAGTTTAAAAGAAGAAGTGGAAATGATGAGATTGGCACATAGAAAGGTATCCTTAGAGTAAGAAAACATCCTAACACCAAGTGTGATTGCTTGCTTTGATTTAAACTCTTATGTAGTAGTAAACCATTATATTTGCTTCAGAAAAAATGTTAGCAAGACAGTAACTTGATCCTAATTCTATTCAGCTCTTTAGGCTGCTTTAAGTAGTTTATGTAGGAATGTAGCAAAAACCCCCTTCCCCTTGCTGTGAGTATATCCAGTATATGTGCATTTACATATGTCTCCAAAAGCCAAGCGTCTGTATCTTCACTACACAAAAATTATACCTTCTGCTTTAGAATAGCAAAACTCTTCATTTTCTGCATTTTTAATTCAGTCATTCAAGGACCCTTTAAGACTGGTAAAAAGTGCAGAATAACAGTGAAACTTGTGGTAATTTTCTTGATAGAGCACAGCTGAATTGATGTCTTCACTGCAAAGCCAGCTTGACCTGTTTGCTCAGCAGACTGAGAAGAACTTAACTGATGTACTCACAAAAAATGGAAGCCTGAAGACCACCATTACTGCTATGCAAGAAAATGTTCACCTGTAAGGAGCAGATTCTTTTTGCTGTACACTTATGAAGATAAACTATATGTGAAGGGAACTTCAAAGCTGGATGCTCTTCGTATTTATGTGCTTATAAAGCCAGCTGGGCATGGCCTGTATGTTAGAGCTGGATTCTGCCACAGAGTGTACATCATAGTTATAGGTTGGCCTTTCCCCAGAGTAAACAGTAGTTTACTACTGGGTAACAAAAGGCTTGCCCTTGAACTTGTCTCTCCTGAGCATGTTGTGATAAGAAAGTATCATTTTGGGAGCAACGTGCTGAGGAGTGTCCCTCAGAACTCCATATTATAAATGTTTAGCTTGAAGCATAATAATGTATCTGTTGCAATATGTTTCATCCCATTGCAGACTGTATAACTAAGGTCTTGCTATAGTTGTTTTTAATTTATGGTTAGGGTCTTTTGGTTCTCTTTTGGGTTTTCTGGTTGGTGGGGGTTTTGTTTTTTTTTTTTAGCAAACCTACTGCTGCCAGTGCTGCGAATTTAGTAAGTAGAACAACAATATTATAATTAACTGGCTTGATAGAACTGTGCTATTTCGCTGGCTCTGGTCTCATTTCTAAAAGCATACTGTGTTAAAATCTACCTTTCAAAACTCTAAACTCCTACAAATATATTGTTTCAGGAAAACTACAGACCTAGTCAGCAGTACAAATTCCAGTCACAGCAAATTTACTGCATCTCTGGATAATTTCTCTCAAGAGCTCAGGAGCATAAATGCTGAAAACAAGACAATGCTGGAAGAATCCAATGACCACTGTCAACACCTTCTCAGCAATCTCAAAAATGTGTCTCAGGATACCAATTCATGGGGTGAATTTACAACTGCTCAGATGGTCAACTTTACTAATCAGCAGCTATTGTCATTCAGGGATGAAAAACAGCAATTTCAGTATTTACAAAAGGTACCTATAGTCATTTGTAGTCTAATGCAACATCCTGAGATGAACTATAATGCAGAATTTGTAGAGGGGAGAAAAAAGTTTTCTGTCACAGTCAAAACAAAACTGTGTTTTTTCTTGATAGCAGACTCATGTTACTGAGCTTAAGATATAATTAGAGGAAATCAAAAGCCTAAAATAAGAGGAAGACATTAAACTTCAAGTGCCCATAACCTCAAAAAATGGTGTCATGACTAATGCCATACAGCAACTTGTACTTGTAATCTGAGTGTTTTGCATCATCTTGGCAGTGTTTATCTCTAATTCTAAAGCTTTATCTACAGTACTGTCTTCAGAAGATCACAGTGACCAAATGCAGGCTATTTTCTGGAGGATGCAAATTACTTTATTGGTCAGATTAAATCAATATGAGAGAAAGCATTCCTCTTCAGTATATACAAGCTCTGACCTCTTATCTAAGAATTTCTCTCTTAAATTTTTGGTTTGTTTTTTAAAGCTTCCTTCACAAATTTCACATCCCACCTTTGTTTTATTGTTGCAATAAGCAATAAAATAGGCAAATATTTTGTGAACTTTCACAAGGAAAAACTCAACTAGAATCTTCCTTCACACAGAATATTCTGAGTCAGAAGGGATCTCCAAGGATCAAGTCCAACTCTAAACTAAAAGCATTTGTGCCTGCTGAACACTTCAGAAGTTTCATTTCAATGGGAATAGCTGAAAACACATATTTTCCTTTTTCCCTACAGATGCATAAAGATTCTAGTACTTGTAGAACGTTCATGTTCAGTTGAATATCCTAACTCTGTGCAGGGTTTGTGCATAGAAGCATCAAAAGTCTGATCTGAGCCATATGGCATCTTCTTTATTCTTGTGACTAGCTTTCTAAAATGATCATACTTTCTAAGAAACTGATGCTCTTCTGAAGGTAGCTCTCAAAATGACAGTGTAAAACTAGCACTGAAACTTCTCAATTTGAGGTCTCAGTTGTTTCGTTTCAGGTCATGGCACTAATCACGCACCACAGCTTAGTAAAGAGGCCATAGTCTTAGCTTTCCTGTTAACTTGGTGTTTTTAGTTGGGTTGTTTTTTGTTTTGTTTTCAGAAAAATGAAGAAAACTCTGATAAAGCAATAGCTGAAATTGCTGACTACATTGGCAGACAAAAGGCTGCTGAGGGGAAGGTGCTAAACAGCCTTCTGGATCAGATAAAGGTGGATCAGGAGATACTTGGGGAGCAGAAGCAGGCACTTAAGGAGGAAGTACAGCATGGACTAACTCAGGTTAATGGTTTCCTGCAAGAGGATCTCAAAGTGGATGTTCCAACAGGTATTTAAGCAGGCTGGGGACAGAATGGTCTTAGAGAAAACAATTCGAGTTCCAGAATTCATAAGTGAAGGTTAGAGGGGATATAACATAACTGGCAACCTTACACTTTTTTTTTTAAGATGTGTGTAAAAAATGATAACTGAACCAAGCATGATTTCTGTAATGAGTTGATGTAAAATTTGGGATCTGAAGTTAAAGCAGACACTGAAAAGTGTATAATCTTCATTAAAGGGACAACTCCACAGAGAAAAGACTACTTCTATCCAGTCACACTCGTGAGAACAGAGCCCCGGGAACTACTTCTGGAGCAATTAAGGCAAAAGCAACCAATTTTTGATGCTGTGGTAAAGGAGATGGAGGATAATGCAGGTCAGGTATGTATATAAATGGCAGTTGAGGCTCTTGAATGAAGATTTCACATCCTTGAGGTTTTTCCATTCCCTTGTGGATAGTTGACTAGAACCTCAGGGTTGTTGTAGCCTTTGTGTTTTACAGTGTACTTGGGCTCAAGTGTGCTGAGTTTTTGACAAAAACAATCTCTTGAAAAATAAGCAAGGATATTAATAATTTAGATTTTATTCCTATTTTTCAGAAATTGAAGTTCCATGTCTTTTGTAGATCTGATCATTTTTAATACATTCATTGAGAAAATTCAGACATTAAATACATATTTCTGAAAAACTTCTGTTTTAGGACCTGTTGGAAGAGGAAGGAGAGTTGCAAGAACCCAGTGAAAACCTTGCTTGTGACAATTACTTGGTGGATACAAATGTTTATTGCCACACAAATGGTGGTATTCCTTTTTTCCAGGTAACTTCCACAGATAAGCAAAACAGCTGTGTATTTGAGAGAAGAAATATTATTGTTTTATAACACATATTGTAGTTTCAAGTGACTTATATTTTAGGGTAGTCTCACAAGGTGTTCAAATCCTGTAGATAATGCTTTGTTAACCTTGTGCTAAAGTAACAGCAGATTCTGATAGCAGTTAATAGTGGATAAAATAATGCAGATTTCTGACAAGCTGGAAAGACAGCTGAAAACTCCTCAGCAAATAATCTTGAATAAAGAAAATTGTCATAAGTTGCTAGACATCTAGTAATGGAAGAGTTGAAAGTACATGGGGTATTTTCTTAGAGGCCTGACAGAAATATTGGCATTCTTAAGTCTTCATGAGGCCGGGGTTTTTTTATTTACCTGCTTCTGACCCTTTTGCTCTACCAATGTATCTGTAAACTACTTGGTATATTAGTCTGGGGGTTTTCTTGCTGGAGAGAGCATATTTTCATGTTGTGGACCCTTTAAAAATAGCTGCTGAGCTTCTGTATGTTTGCAGTCAATCTATTTAGTAAATGCAAAATATTAGGAACCTTTTTCAGGAGTTATGTCAACTTTTTTTCTTAGAACACTTATGTACTGCATTGCACATGACTAAGAAGTCTTTAATTTCTTTGTATTCTTTTAACATTGGGTATTTTCTTTAAATCCCAGCACAAAAGAAGTCTCAAAAAGGGCAAAGAGAACAAATCTGCAGCTCCAGTGGAGAACAAAATGGAGGACATGACAGAAGAGTTTCTTCAGAAATCTAAGCATCCTTTAAGATTGCTGAACTAAGATATAGCCTCAGCAGATCTGTTTTTAAATATTTCCATCTTACTGTCTTACTGAGCCATAACTCTTTTTTGTTATTCTCAGTGTCTATATAGTGATGCAAAATTGAATCAAAATATTTCCCTGCTCAATCTTGTGCCTTGGTCCTATTTTTATATGTTGCAGCTTGCAAAGTTTTAAGGAAAAAAACCCTGCAGATTATGGTGCTGTTATGTTAAATATATATGTATATTGTCAAGTAAGAAATTTTCTGTTTCTTGGTAGATCTAAAATACCAGAAAGGAATGTGGAAATATGCTTTGTCAGCATTATGAGTTACCATTTTATGTGTTAATTAGCTGTAAATAAGTGTTCTGGTTTTATACTGCTTTTTATTCCAGTTCCTCTCTTTTTTACAGTGATACTTCAAATAAATTAATTCATGGAAAACAAATATACAAGCACCTCACTCAGAGTAAAACAAACTTACTGAACTTTTTTATGGTGCCAGGTTTAATTTAGCTAAAATGTTATCAGCTCTGTCATGTCTTCTGCTGTCAGAAGAGGATTGTTCTCTCCTTTGTTTCAGAAAAGACAGTAGCTTTATTTCAGTGCCTCTTCATTCTGTGAAGTCTTACTAATGGGTCTTGGACTTGTTATTTGTTTGAATCTCATTGTTCTTCCTCTTAACTTGCAGATGTGAGGTGTTGGTTGGGACACAATGTCTATTCTGTATCATAAACTGGCAGGATTTCTTTAAGATCTAAGGTTCTTAACATTAAAACATGCAAACTTGGTTACAAATGCAGCTTCTGTGTGATATAACAACAGTGAATTTCCAGTATTCTACAGGAGCATTTGACTAGCTGTTCTTTTCATGCTTCTCCCCTGGCAATTAGAAGAAAACTTCAAGCTACAGCATGCCAAAGAAGTAGATGAATAGTATTATGGTGGGAGTAGGAAGAGACACTGCAAGGCAACCTTAATTACATTAAAGCGCTATTCTTAGATAATTATCCAAACATGATGTGAAAGGTTGTTCACTTTTCTGTATTGAGCTTGCAGGCTTAATATTGATGTTTTTTCAAATAGTTGATCCATGTATTTATTTCTTTGACCAAGTATGTCAATGAGTTATACCCTTGACACCATTCAGACAGCACTTTTCAGTCCTGCTAGAGCCAGAAGGACATCGTTTGAAGTGACCCTTGCAGTAATTCTCTGAACTGTAGCATGAGGGAGACCATTAATCAGTTGTGTCTGAACACCTGTCTTGCCTCTTATTGTTTATCCTCTTTTACAGCTATGGGCAAAGCTAATTGCTTTCTGACATTCCAATAGCAGGAGGAAAAGCATTAATTCCCTTTTAAATGACTAAGAAGAACAAATACAGCTTTGCTTCAGGTTTTTTGGGTTAAGTGGGAGGCAACTCAGTATCATTTTGGTACCTCCCTTATGTATGGAGCCTTTCTTCTGCTGTAAGGAACTTGAAACACTGGAAGATGCAAGACTCTTTTCAGTGTGTTTGGTGTATTGTCAGATTCTGGCACCGAAAACTTATTGGGCTTAATTCTCCAAGCTCTAGGATCCATTTTCTTACACCACATGCCTGTTAACACTGACTAGGTAGTAGCATAATCTTTCACAATGGTTCAAGAATTCTTTTATTAACTATAAATCAGCCCCAAGGGTTGATCCCACAGCTGTATTGAATAGCCTAAATCAAGTGGGAAAGACTTGCACAAGCCTTTCACCTTACTGCATTTTTGCTGTGGAGTTGACAAGAATTAGTGTGAACAAACAAATTGGAATAGACAATAACTGAGCAGGCTTGCATCCACAAAATCATGCCATATTTTGTGCTTCCTGTCTTTTTCCTCTTTGAAACCCTCTATATTGACTGCAATGTAGGCACAGCCTGCTTTCCTTAGCAGCTGTATGAATTTCGCACTTTCTCTTTTCCTAAAGTTGCCCTCAAAGTCACGTTGTCCTTTGTTTGCAATGCTGACAGTGATCTGCTGATCATTGTTCCGTTGGCCCAGGTCTCAGAGGCCACACCACAGCTGAATAGGATGAAAAATCTGGATGTCCTGGCCTCCCTGTCCCTGCCTCCTCTCCCACTAGATGGCCCTAACACTAAAGGTTGGTCTAAGTTCAGGTACTGGCTGCTAACCAGGACTTGGAAATAAGGTTTTTGCCAAGCTTTTCCTCAAGCATCTGATAAAAAACCGTTTCAAAATCTATTATTGAATTTATGCTTCCATATGGAGAATTCTATACTCCAGCTTCAGTAGGGGGTTGCTTTGTGAAGAGCCACATTTGTGTAAAAGATGATCTAGTGCATGTGGGCTTTACTGTGGTGCCAGTAGACCTTCTCAGTAGCTAACTTCATGTCCTGGCCTGCTCTCTGTTCCCCACCACACGGGCATTGCCCAGAGGAGAAAGCAGCACTAATTTGTTTCAGTGTATTGTATGATGTATAGCAGAAAAAAGAAGGATAAGAAAAACAAAGCAACAATTGCTTCTTATGTGCACTCATTGTAACCACAGATCTAACCCAGAGAGAAGAAATGGCACTGTCCAGACTAACTTACTGGTGGTTTGATTTTATCCTGTGTAAGGCATCCTTTACAAGAAGAGTACAAAGCCCTTTCCACAGAATAATTAGCCAGGCCATCCATACTTGCTTAAGCCGGCTGAGCATGAGGGAGAGTTCTGGTCACTGGGGCTGTAGTGTATGGCCATGCTCTAATTAATCTCATGAGTGCTGTTTGGATTCTAGATTAATACTTAAGTGAGATGATTTAACAACAAACTTAGATACAATGAATACAACGTGGGGAAATTAAATAAGGAAAAATAAGTTTAAATGCTTGTAAAGGGTGAAATGCAGACACCAGTAAGAGGGCCACAGACAATTGAGTCACCAGCTTCCTTTTCAAGTGGAAAATGAGCAGCCAGGAGGAAAGCAAGGAAAGGAAACTTCCTGCTTCCTCCTGGAGATCAGGGAGCTGCAGCACTTGCTGCATCAGAATTGTTGGGGGATGCAATGTTTATTTGAAGAGAGAAAAGAAGACTGAGGTGACTGGCTGCTATTGATGACTGCCTTTATTTTGGGTATCAAACAATTGCATGGGGCTAGAGAGGAGTGAGGAGGAGGCGCAGAGTTGCTAGACTGCTTTTTTTTTTTCTGTTAGGTGTCAGCCAGCAATTAGCTGTTAAAAGGGTAGAGAAAACAAGAGGAAGTCTTTAACTCTTTGGAGTGATAAAAAAAAAAAAAATAAACCAGGAAGAACTGGGAAAATAAAGTTAACAGTCCTTTTTCATCAAGAAGACATTTAAGGGGGAAAAGAAAGTTCTAATGTTTGAGAGCATTAAAAACAGGAAAAGAAGTATATTCACTAACTATGTATTTCAAAATTTATGCATTTTAAGCAAGTGTTTACAACCATTTGACTACTTTTTTTCTTTCTGTTACAAACTACTTTTTATGGTAGAGGGCAATGCTCTATAAACTGCACGCCCACCCATGCAGTTACTTTATAAAGTTAAAGAGCAATAAATCATGCTATGCTTTGCATTCATAAGTTTTAAGTGACAGGGTTCTATAGGTGGGATGCAGACCACCTAGCAAAGCAGGCTGTCCTGAGAGGGTGAGCACAAGCTCCATCCCAGCAGCGTTGTTGTACTCAGTCTTGAAATCTTTATAAGTACGAGCACAGCAAATGCAGTGAAGTGAATGCTTACATTTCTATGTTTCTAGTTATATTTCTATACTTCTAATACACTCTTTGGCTTCCTAGAAAAGAATCTAGCTACCAATAGGAGGCCATGGTTAGAGAGCTGCACAAGTGCTCTTCAGACAGATAAAAAGGAGCAAATGCTTGGTCTAGCAGTCTCTCATCAGGGAAGAGGTTAGAAACAAGCTGCCTCTTTTATATTAGGTCTGAAAATTGTTCTATTTTTCCTTTATGAGGTGATTGTCAGTTTCCAGGTGGCACAAAGTTAAATTTTGTAAAATAATGGAAGTTAAATGGATTGCTTTCTTTTTCGCCAAAATATTAAACCTATATAAATATTCCCTTGAATTCCTTAGTTATACTTGAAATGCTTTTGTTACTCTTGATCTGTTTATAACCTAATCATTGTACTTCAGAGAACGAGGCACAACGACCAAAACTTTCAACTTGATAAGTGTGATTCCTTTATTAAAAATTATCAAATAAAGGAATGAAATAAGCAGAACTATAATTCGATTTTTTTCAGAGCTTCCCAGTTCTTGTCAACATATATATGTATTATATATATAATTTTATTCTGTGAATGTCCAGAGCACTAAAGCTACTTTTTTATGTAATAAAGGATTTTCTTAATTTAAAATTAAATATATTTTTTTTTCCAAATTAACATGGAAGTTTTGTAAAGCAAAAAATAACTACTAGCAGGAACTAATATATGCTTTTCTATAATTTTAAAAACAGATTAAATACACAATAAGTTACTTTTCTTCCTCCATTCAAGTACTAATAATGACTGGTGCCTTCCCAAGGACAGATTTCCCACTGCACAAGTCCAGTCTTGCTAATTCTGCTACAATCACTTGGCTTACAGTAAAGCAGTAAGATGAAGGATCAGAATCTCCATTTTCCAAAGTACACACTGAGAGTGAAAATGATGCCTAAAAAACCCACAAAACAATCAAAGGCCCTGCTAAGTCTATATGGACAAAAGATTCCATGGTATTTTGAAGGGTTTGCCTGGGCTAGGGAGGAAGTAGTTGTCATGCCTAGTTTTGTATGCTCTTTCACAGGTACTTCAAGCATATCCACTTCCCCTACTTTATAAAATGACTTTGGGATCTTTCAGGATAGGTGTGAAGTTATTGTTCTGCACTTAAAAACTAGACCCAAATCCAACTGAAGCTTAGCACTGCCTGCAGTGGCTGCTGTATCACTTTGCAGTCCATAGGCAAAGTGTGTATCACAGGGAGGGAAGAGATATTCTCTGTCTTATGGTACATAGTTTCATGCTGAATCTGAGCACCACTGCTCCCACTTTGGAAATAGAAATTTGTGAACATGTTTCTAATGGGGTAAATTCCAATTTGGGATTTTTTTGGGTGTTGGGATGTTTTTGGGTTTGGTAGTTGGGTTTTTTTGGTTGGTTGGTTTTGGAGGGGTGGGTTTTGTTGTGTTGTTGGTTTGGGGGTATTTTTGGTGACACAGAAGAGCTTAAGTAATCCCTGTCAATATGTAAAGATTGTTCTGGGAAATTGGTTTTTCACATTTCAATTAGCTTCCTCTAACGCTCAAACTAAAGCCTAAGCAGTGTTGTCATTATGTTCAGAAGGTAAAGGAAACAAAGAAGTGAATCACTTATCATTTGTTATAGCCACCATCTTCTCTGACTTAATTAAAATATGACATTAATTTGGAAACCATTCAGGTACAGATATATATTTAAATGGTTATAATATAACAATGATAGGTGCCAAAATTTTGTTCATTCACTCAAACAGTTTATTTTAGGAAAGTCAGTCCAGCAGGATGAACCTTGAATATACAAATTATTGCAAGGAAGAAAATTTTATGATGTCTGTTAGTTAATACAGAAGCCAATCTTATTAATCATGGATTTACAGAGGGCTGTTTTATTAGATGTTAACCATAGCTTATGTTGACAATTGATTTTCATTGTAGGACAACTAAATTTATTATTTGTAAAAAGATAAAGATAATTAAATTGACTTTATAAAGGTTACTATCATAAATGTTAGTATCTGAGAATAGCAAACATAAAACTACCTTAGCAGCAAAAATTCACTTAAGTGATAGGTGTTTTTTTTTTTTTTTCCATTACATTTAATAGTCCCTGCACATTTTTAGCCTTCATTTTATTTTCCAGAGTTTACACCTACTGCTGTGAAAAACTGTTTGGGTTGAAGCATCACTTTTAGTTTATTTTCTTTCCAATAAAGCAGGGTCAAAACATTTTTAAAGTTATAGAAGTAAAATAAAACAAAGCTTTAAATACAAACGTATTATGTCATCCTGTCATTTCTCATATTTGTCATGAAATTATTCAGACTCTTTTGAAAAATATGTTGGATCTACAATAAAATTTGACCCCTAGGGGGTTTTAAGAAATAAAAATAGTATTATTAAGGAAGTTAATTTGGGCCTTTTCTTCTTGCTGTAAGGGAAAGTACAAATCTTGTACGGTCCAAGTATTACAGAGAACTTCCTCCTCTCTGTGGCATTCCTGCTGTGTGAACAGCCCCTGACAAGTGAGTACCCACTCCTGGTGGAAGTGAGAAGGGTGAGAACACAGGAGTGCTGGCAATTCATACTGCCATGCTTTGAGAGCTGCCTCCTTGGCCTGCCAGCAAAAGCTGTTGTCAAAGCACAGCCCATGTTCCTCTTCCCATGCCACCACAGTTTGGTCTTGTATTTATGGAGCTGCAAGCATTTCCACTTGTGGTTGGTGTGCTGAGGGGTCCAATCTTAAACCCATACAGACTTTGGTATGATAGAGGATAGAGTTCAACCCTTGCCATCTCTTCAACAGCTGTGGTTGATTTTGATGGAGCTCAGCAGTCCAGGTGAAGCTTTGTTGGACGTTGTCCTCTTGATGTCAAGCCACCTCTTGGTCCCCAGTTCTCCTCCCAAAGCAAGGTATGGCCCAAATTCAGCCTTTCTGTGTTCATTTAGGCACTTGTATGGAGTTCTGACCCAAGTCAGAACCTTCGATATCTGATCTCTCCAGCAACAGGGAAAACAGACAGGAACCTCATGGGATGATTCACTGCTAGGTGTCCTGAGTTTCTCCTCAGCAACTGCACGGGAACTTAAGGAGGCAGCGATTTTAACTTGGATGCTACAAGTGCATTGCTGAATCTGGGATAAACATCACTCCCCTTAAATTTTCCTATTGTAATTTTTTTAATGTCAAAGGCATTTATTGAAACATAAAATACAGATGCCTTGGCTGAATTTTAACTCTTCACAGCTACCTCACGCTGTCCTTTTAGCCACCTTCAGGTCATTATAAATAGCACTTTCTGATTCTCTGTATGCACATTTGCAGTGAAGGTGCTGAAGCCATTGCAAGAAACTGATATTGTCTGGTTTTAATACATTACTTAATCTGCTCAGGACTAAGCCAAGGCAGACTTACTCTTCAGTTTCCATTTTAATTCAGTATTTACTTTAAATGAAAGGCCATGATCCTGTTCAAAGACTTGATTTCCCCTCTCTCCTCTGCTGTCATTAGAGTCAGATAACAGGAAGAGACAGTAAGATAACTGCCACTTATTTAGATTTCACTGAAGCTTTCAGGCAGAAACAGGGACGCCAGCCAGGGCCAAATCAATTCATTTGAATGGTTTGCTGATTATCCATGTTAGTTATTCCCTGATTATCTTGCTTGTTGTCCAGGACTAGCTCTTTGCCTTTAGGCTTGGGTTGGCTGTTTATTTTAACCTATTATTTTTAGGGAATATTCTACATCATGAGCAGTGCACTCCAGTCTGCAGATACCAGATAATTGACACTGGAAAAACTGAGAATTGGTACTTTAATTGACAGAAATTGACAGAAATAAAGCTTGATCATGGTTTTTCATGGGGGCATCTTAACTTTTTAGCAAAGCAGGGTTAATAAATACTTTAATAGTTTTTTTCAAGACTTTGGCTTGAACATTTAGAGGGCTGCTTTTGTGTTTTAATTAATATTTAAAATACGGAAATTCCAAGAGCTTCCCATCAAGAAACACTGAATGTCCAGCATACCTGTAGAAGAATTTAGTCTAAAAGTTAGGGAGCAGGTGAACATGCACAAACAGGCATGGATGTGGTGACATGAACTCCAACAGCAGCATAATGTGACAAAAGTAGGTGTCCAGGCCCCCAGTTTCTAGTCCAGAGTTGCTGAACCACAGTCCTCTCCCTCTCATTTGGGAGCACAGTGTTCTGGAGTCACTGCTGCATCCCTCCAGGGAGTTCATGCTCTCCATCCCAGTACCACTCAGACAAAAAGAAAAAAATCAGTGCTGCTCCTAAGACTTTGCTTGGATGTACTTTCTTTCCATAGAGTCTACAAATTCATACTTCCAAGACTCATACAACATGACGAACTATAGCAAAGTTTAGGAAATTTGAGTGAATAACATTGAGATGCTAAAGTACTATGGGATGGAGCTACAGTAGCAGGTGGCAAATTTAGTCAGATTGTGCAGTCTGACCTCCTTCCTGCAACCAAAGGATCTGAAATATTCTTCAAAATCAAAGGTAATGTTCTATACTTTGGGGCTTCTGGTGACAAAGAGAAAATTAAGCCTCTGAATTTGATTCTCTTGCATTGTCATTACTTTCCAAGTGAAGCAGGCCCTCAGCCAACAGAATGTTTTCTGGCTTTTAATCATGTGCATTTTGACAACATAATGTAGATAAACACATACAGTTTTCTCAACAATAGAAATAAATCACTTCAGTCTATTCATTACCATGCCTAAGTGAATTTTTCTGCTGTAACTAAGGCAGTTACACATAGTCTGAGACAATGCAGGAGACATTTGGAAACAAGGCTGTGACCAAAATGAGATATTGACATTCTAAATGATGAAAGAAAGACAGCTCCATGACAAAGCAGTACATATGAAATCAGACAACATGTTTTGCAGCCAAACACAGAACAAGAAATTAAAGCAACTCATGATGCTATCAAAATTATGGGCCAGTTTTCCCTCCTTCACAGACTGGTGCAACAGGTGCAGCCTGTGGGGTGAGGCTCTTTGCCAAGACAAGAGTGGCAGCCAAAGGGCCAGGGCTCACTCCCTGTCTCACCAGCCTTCCCTCCTCTTCTTCCTCACCAGCCTGCCCTCCTCTTCCTCAGCAGCCTGCCCTCCTCTCCTTCCTGTGTGGGCACATACAACTCTGTTCGTTTTGCTTGTCAGTCAGGACAAATTGAGAAGTCTGAGGAGGGACTGATAAACCAACCATTACAGAGGAAAGTCAACAAGAAGAGATGGGACCACAATGGCCAGTAGGAGCATTTGTTCAGTGAGGGGAGAGTGCTCCAGGAGCAGATGCAACTTTCACAGCACAGATAACAGGTTGCCTCTTGACATCAGTCCCCAATGAAGTTGATCCAACCTGTGACATCTGCAAAATTAAACTTTTGGCTGGGCCAAAATAAAGTAGCCATTATGAAACTTAAATTCCCCATTTCAGTCATACACTTTGCTGTAAACAGCATGTATTAAAGTCAGCTCGATCAAATCTGATGAAAATGTCCAAAGAGAGGTTAATTTTTGGCTTAAAGATTGGATTTTTTAAACTTACAGGCTTCTGTTGACATCTGTGTGTCTCATTAGGAGAGGAGCACTAGAGCTGCTTTACTAAGGCTATTAACTCTAATATCTTCTTCCTGCTAGTGACCAGAAGAGGCTGTGGGAGAAATAGGCACCAGCAGAAAAATCCTTTCCTGCTTTCATCAAACAGCTCTGAAAGGGCTTCCTGACGCTGTGAGCAAGCTATATGTTTAATACTCATCAATGTACCTATCTTACATTAATTTCTCTTCTCTTTTTCTGAACCCATTTAGACTTTTGGCATCCAGGGCTTCCCATGGCAACAAGTTTCATAATTTAATTATCTGCTGTGTGAAAAAGTACTTCCTTTTGTTTGTTTTAAACCTACGAAAAGAGAATTACAGGATGCACAACAGAATTGCACGAGCAGACTTAAATGGGAAGATAATGTGGAACGACAATGGAAAATCAGTCTCAGCGCAGAGAACTGGAAACCAGCTTTGTTTTTGCTTTACTCTGACCACCAGTACAGGGTTAGTTAATACTTCCTATCGTTCCTCTCCCTGTCATAAATAAGCCAATTCACGTGATTAGTGTGAAAAGTTAGAAAACAATCTGAGGTCTTTACGGAAATAGTAATGTTTGTTAGAAAGGTGAGGTCCAGGGTCTTCCTTTTCTCTTAAGGCAGAAAAGATATGGTGGCTGCTGTGCTGAGCAAGGAGGGCCTCTGAATTTGCATTTGAATTTTCTAAGTGGTGCGACAGTTAAAAATGTCAATATGATTTGGGGCTCTCATGGAGACACACCACAAGGAAAGAGCAAGTGAGTCTCTCTTCTTGGAACTGACTGTGATAGCATCTGGAAAAGGTGAGTGCAGCTCTCTGCACCTCGTTACCGGGAAGCCAGGCTGGAGGAAGTTCAGAGAAGAAGAGCCAACTGTAGCTGTGTGCTTGGAAGAACTGCCTGATGAGAAAAAGTACAAAGAGCTGACAGCATAGCTGCTAACCAACGCTTTGGGAGTAAGATGACATAATAACTGTCAAGTAATGTTTTAAGTGTAAGCCTGAAGGAATGAGAGGAACTAGGTTAGTGTGGGACAAGAGAGTAGTATGAGGAGTGACAGGCATAACAGAAAGAAAATGTAATAACAAGGCTTTATCATCCCTGGCCTTGCCCCATACGTGGGTTTGACCTCGGTGTTCCTGGACTCCGCATGTAATGTTGGCCTGGAGCACACAGGTTGTGATGCTCTCACCCAGCAGAGACAACTGTGGCCACAAACTCAGCAATGCCATTGCCCACACTATGAAGAGGGGCTCAAGTGCTGTTTGCATGTCCCAAAAGCAACAGAAGCACAGTTCATGTCCTCTTCACATTACTGTCTCTGGAAATGCTGGCAGAACTTTGGTTCAGGCTTTCTCTGGACAAAGCACATCCCTGGCTCTAAGTTAGGGTATAGGCAAACATGGAAAGACTGATCCTGTTTGGGCTTTATCAGTAGTGTCTAAGAAATTATTTACTGTCATTAAACCCCCAGACAGTGAGACTTGAGTATTCAAAGCCCATATGTGAACTAAAAATGAAGAAAACTGTAGAAAATGCAACAGGCAAAACTGAAAAGGCATTGTACTGCCACAGTTTCAACTGCAGCAGGTTTGAGGAGTGTGCACTGTGGGTAACATGACTTCCTTCTGCTGCTTTCTGTGATTTAATGGTTATCTACAGCATCCTGACTCTTTAGGAATTTACCCTTCAGTGATACAGACAGAGGCTGTGGTGCTCCCTCCCAAACAAACCCATTTATCTGTAGAACACACTTATCCTGGCTAACTGACTTTAACACACATTCTTACAGTTTAATATTTTACAGGTGTCAGATGGGTGCTATGAAGGCTACATAAGAGCAATGTCATGTCTACCAACAGATTCAGTCCTGAGGGGAAATGTAATGTTATGTGAAAGAGACAAAACCAATAGAAAGACAACTTGGCAAGCTACAGAAATTAAATTATACAGAAGGCTTAGTTTAGACACTTTTTAATATTAAATTGCTTATTTATCTTCAAAAGTAGAGTACTCTGACTTAATTCTCTAGTCACAGTCCAATTCCTTCATTTATGGTCAGTACATCTGAGACTGAAGATCTCTTTTCTTCAAGAACAAATCTCTTAGAAGGTAATGTAATGGCAAAAGTCAGAAAGGGTTCACACTGCTTCTCCCAGACTGGTGGATGTTCTTCAAAGGACAGATGTGAGCTAACTCTAGCTTCAGTTTTAATTGGTTATATCATGTTGATTAATCCTAAAACTTTAATTTACACTACTTTCTTAAGGAAGTTACTGAAAAATGTATAGATTTCCCAAATATTACACAAAATCAAAACACACAGCTATACAGAGAGCAGTGTAGAATCTGTTCTTCTAAATGAAGATATTTCTTCAGTTAGTTTCCAGTACATATTGGTAATACTATACAAGGAATAATTCTGGTCAATTATGGTGCTGTAATTATTGGTCTCTCCCACCATCTACAGGACCTCAGAAGTCTGTCCTAGTTACCAGTCTGCTTTCTGCATCTCCTCTCCAAATGTTCTGTGAATCTGAAGAGATTTTTTAAAGCCTATTTTTGTACAGATTATATCTTTGCCTGCACCTTGACATGTGAAGAACTGTGTGGATTGACATGTGACATATACACAACATTTCTCATTGCTCTTTGTAAAAATGACCCCCACAACCTGCACAGTCTGTGGCTGCCTTGGAGTCCTTGGAAGCAGACATGCTTTGGAATGGTGGGGATTCACTGGCAGTGCTGGGGAAGGGGATCCCCAGTGTAGTGCAGGATCCTTCTCCAGGCATTTCCTGCAAGTGTCTGCTCCAGCAGAGTTAGGTGCAGAAGTGTGGACTGTAGATCTGCCTCTGAATTACTATGCAGCAGCTGAGCTTCACAAGTACAAGCTGTTCTTCTTTGAGGATGTAGCACTAAGCTCTGGGTTGAAGTCCAGCTGCCTCTTCTCAGCAGCTGTGTGTCACCTGTCTGTCTACTGAGGATACTATTGAGACACTTATCTACATTTTTCGTATTAGTTTTGCTATAAGGTTTTAAAGTAAGCATTTTAACATAAACAGAGTATAGTTAGAGATCAAGATTGTGATCAGCATCTATCTAATTTTGATTAGCATCTATCTACTACCTTATTAGTATCAGGTTTGACTCTGGTGTCATGGTTTGACTTCAAGGGAACATCTGGGCTGTGGCTTAGATTCTACTAAACACTAAAACTTTTATGTCTGCACTTAAAGCTTCCAACCCCTGTACTGAGATGAGGTAAATTTATGAGATGGGCAAACTAAGGAAGGATTAAGAAAGAGCAGCTGTTCCAAAAAGTTAGTCAATCCAATGCTTAAAGTATTTGAAAAGATTGTAGACTTTTGAATACAGATTTTAGATATATACAGATTTTTATTGGCGTATTTATTTTCATGTGAAGAGTAACTTATTTTTTCTTTGCTTTTGCAAGAAGTAGTATAATAAATTGAAATTTTGTTGTGTAACTCTACCGACACCCCTGGCATGAACTAACAGTGTAATTGAAATGATGAGGTCTCTGGACTCAGAGACTCGAGGCTGGGTTCTGCCTGTGACTAATGCTGCTGTGTTTTGTCAGTCGACTCTGGGCTAAGCAGTTTCCATTACAGGGACACCTCAGCTCAGGGACAAGAAGGAGAGACATCTACCTTAGGGAAAAATTATTCTTCCTTTCCTTTCCTTTCCTTTCCTTTCCTTTCCTTTCCTTTCCTTTCCTTTCCTTTCCTTTCCTTTCCTTTCCTTTCCTTTCCTTTCTCTGTTGAATATTGTACTTTATGAGATATTTCCATGTGCAACCATCAAGGCATATCTCTTAGTCTATAATGAAAAATAAGGTATTTGCCTATGAAAATCATCAGCTTCAATGGACTCCAAATCCACTGCACAAGTTCTGAATCTGTCTCTAAGGCAATTCCTCCAGCCTGCTAGAGCCAATTCTACCCAAGTATTTTGGCTTCTACCTGTGAAAATTAAGCCTTTTAAAGAGTTTCTGCACCTGAGAGTCTAGCAATCCATTTTTCAGATGAGGACAGATTCCAGATCCATCCTTCTAACCCCACTATTAGACAACCATTAATAGTTAGCTAGATGGTTATTGTAAGCTTCTGTATTTGACTATTAACAGCAACTGCATGTGTGTGTCTGCTCCATATAGAACAAACCTATCTAGGGATTGATTTTATGATGCCAAAATGATAAAGTTTGTTAAAAAATGTAGAGTGAATGTGTAAGCTCTGGAAAACATTAACAAAAATAACTAAGTAACACTCCCTATTCATACCTAATTCCTACTGACATCAAATTTAGTTGTGTGTACTTTGGACTCATTGGAACTGTTACCGTGAAAAATCTTGCTGCACAAGTCCTCTTTGAAATGTATAATATTTGTGTTCTGACTGCTCTGTTAAAAAAAAAAAGCTTTTGTCATCATCACTGTAGTTTAGGCAGATTCTCCATTGTCTGGTGTCTTGTTATAGCCATTTATATCAACACAGAGTGGGTGTACAGTAGCCAGCAGTCTGTGTTAGCAGCATTTTAGATTCAGTTTGCACTTACGTAAATGATTGTGCAAGATGTGAGAGGCAATCTAGCCCCTGGGAATTATATATGGTTTTGGGCGTAATCTTTATGTGTGTAGCCAACACATAAAAATATAGAGAAGTTTTAACATGTTACCGTTGCCATCACCCCAAATAAATATAATTAAACAAGCAGCTTTCAGTCGCACTTATAGGCAGGAAATATGAGCCTATAAGGAACAATATATTGCCTTGTTTTTCATAGCATTGTTCATCCCATTCTCATAATGGTCAGATAAGAAAGTTTTCAGACCAAGGAAGGGTTAGAAAAGTGCATTTCAGAAAACATTACAATCTATGCAGTTTAATAGGATGCCTCATTGCAATTCAGAAGAAAACTCTGGCGAATTATGTCACATTTCAGCTGAATTAAACTGGTTTAGAGATACTGTATCACGATAATCACTAAGACAACTCAGTCCAGAAAGAAAGGGGTATTAAACTATGTTTATAATGTGGGGCCATGTGTTCCTTCCTTTTACCACAGAGCCATAAATGTTGCCTATTCCACTTTGCAAGTCAAGGTATCCCAGAAGAGATATTAATGATATTGGGGGCTACAGGAAATGGGAGCACCTTAACAATGTGTTCCCCTGAGGGTCTGGCATGTGCTGCCTTGGAAATCCTTGACAAGACTCAAAAGCACCATTAAAGCTTTCCTGTAGCTTGCTTTTCTTTTTTATTTTTTCCATCAGAGCCAGTGACAGCATAAGTGAAAAGCGCCCTTGCTGGTGGCAGCACATCTCTTATACCCACAAATATTAATTTAACATTAATGAATTGCTTAAACATTCCTGAGGCGTCTGTGTCTCTCTGCAGAGATTTGGGATCTTTATTTTGCCCGACTCTAAACCACAATACCAAGTAAAAGAGCAAAGGAAGAACTGAAGAGACAACCCCTGGCTGACTTTTTGCTGGTTGCTTTCATCTCTTGAAGTTTTCCCTGTGATGGGGCTCTGCAGGTTTTCAGGGCAAGGCAAGGATGTCTAAATGCCAGGGGAAAAAATCTGTTTCCCTCTGATCCAGTGCTCAGAAACAGCTGAAGCCATTTTGCTGAAACCTTAAATGTACTCAGCATGATGGAGATTTCCTCAGAACAGAATTTTTTTTTCACTTGGATGATTTAAATTTGGTAAAATCATAGTGACGTAGAACAAAAGCCAATAAGCTCCTGCTAGCTCTGCCTAGAATAATAGTTTATATGTTGTCCACCCTTTTTTAAACCAAGATTTGTCTTGTTTTGCTATATCTAATGAATGCCTTTCAGACTGACTTGCCTTAATGTTTATTGCAGTAGTAATTGATTTATTAAATCAAATCACGATGGTGAGGAGGAAGAAGTTGTAAGAAAGAAGTGAATATCTAACAGATGAGTTATCTGGAAGAAGGCAGCACCTACTGACATCACCCTGCAACGTGCAGTGCCTCTGTCTGGAGCAGTCTGGCTTCCATGATGCTAGGAAAATCAGAGAGGTGAACTCCCTCCTATTTCCTCCTTGGAAGGTGTTCAAGGCTGTAGCCTCACCTCTCTTGGAAGAGTCTTGAAATATTTTCAGTCATGGGAAGGGGTGGAATGGCTGTGGGCTGGATCCTCTTGGAAAGTGCCCTGTAGTATTAGGGAATGACACTTCTAGTAGTCTGCTCCAGCAGTTAAAAAGATGGAGTTGTACTGATTTGCTCTATAATTCTGTACAGCCAAACGCAGTTATTGCAGCTAGGAATGATCCATCTCTGGTGTAACTCTGCTGAAGCCTGTAGTGTCACAGAGGGTGCGACTGTGGGTGAAAGTCCCAGTTTGGAGAGCAGCAACAGCTAGGTACACGTTAGTGACAACAATTCGTGAGGCAAAGGAAAGTGTTCTGTGATTCCAGACACACTCACTTAAAAATTGCTGACCAGTTTATGTATTCCCCGATATAATCACCCCAGGAATCAGGAATATTCTGTTTATCGGGGCGTTTATCACAGATAATCGTGGGTGCGGTGGAAATACTGCCTGGCGTGTGTCGCTGGTTTTGGAAGCTTTCATTTCCTGATTTTCTGACACTGGGGGGGATTGTGCTTTTGATTTTATTTTTTATTATTCTTCTTCTATTTTAACGCACCGGCCTGAGGCCGGGCCAGGCCAGTGAAGCTCAGCATCCTCCGCCGTGCGCGCCCGCGGTGCCGCCGTGCAGGTGTTCGGCGTTACCGCCGCCCTGTAAAAGCCGCTCACGAGCACGGTGACACATAAACGCTAAATTAAATTAAAGTGGTGCTGGGGCAGAGGGAGATCCGACCACCCGCAGCCGGGCCGCCGAGCGGGACCGGGCCCGCCGCCCCTGCCGAGTCCCCGCGGCACCGGCGGGAGGCTCCAGAGCCCCGCCGAGCCCCTGGGCGCCGCTTCCTCCGGCAAAGGCTTCCCGCATCACTGCTCGAGGCACCTGCGGAGAGCCGCCCTTGGGGAGAGCTCCACGCAGGACAAGGGCTGGAAGAGGAGGGAAACAGCAGCCGATGAGCGAGGCTGGGCCAGGCTTACAGCACAGCCCCTGCGCCGTCCTGCGGGGCCAGCGTGGCAGCATCACTCACGGGACGGCCGGTGGCAGCCGGGATCCCGCTGCTTCCCCCGGGGAGCCCGTCCTCCCCTCCCCGCCGGTCCCCCAGCTGTGGGGACACACGAAGCAGCACACTCGCCCCGGCTTCCTCCGGCCAGAGCCGCTCCCTCTGTCCGCCCGCCAGGAGCGCGCCCGGGCAGCAGCGGCGGAGCCTCCGGGTCCCGCCCGGCACCGCCGTCGGGGCTGGCAGCGGGGCCGCCTGCAGCAAGTGGGGGCCTTAACTTTTATGATTGTTTTTTCCTTGAGCTCAGAACTCCTCGAAGGCGGGTGATTTCACGGAAAGTGAAGGGGAAGACAGGGCCCCGAAGTTATTACACAAAATAATGAGTTCTCCAGCCGATCCCTTCGGGCTGAGACCGTGCCAGTGCGGGGATGCACGCATCCCGCCCCGCCGCCCTCCAGAAATCCCCAGATTAGCAGGAAAGCTTGGTGGTGTTTCAAGCGCATACCAAGAAAATTAATGTGAAAGCATTCCTTTTTTTCTGATCGGGAAAGGCGTGTATTTTCTCTCTCTCCCAAGACTTCTCTCTATTCCTCTCCCTCCACCCCCCCGCTTAGGGTTTTCCAGATAAATTGGAGAGCTTTCCAGAGGGAACCTGGAGAAAAAATAATAGAAATACTCAAGCGCTGTCTTGGTTGCCCTGATCTACAGCACCTTACTTTAAATGTCCATTAGACTGTAAAATCCGGTCAAAACTGTATTCATTGTAACAATGTTGGTAATAATGTATTTTGTCCGAAGTTGCATTATCTCCCTCACGACAGAAACTACAAACAAAATATATGTTCCGAGCGAAAAGGAAAAGGTTTTATTTAATCCAGAAAATAATTAAAATCTCATGTATTTTTATTGGTTTTAGTATCCAGCAGAGTGAAAATATTGAAACTCCGAGACCCCTTGCATTAAAAAGTCACAACTGTTCTATTTTATTAGTTCTGACTGTGTGAAAAAAATTATAAGGACAACATTGAAAAAATCCGGGTTTTAGAGCCCCAAATGGCCATAAAAACAATAAAATCAACTATAAAACCTGCACTAGTGATATTAAAAAATTATGTAGTTCAATAAATGTGACATTTCATGAATGCAGATTTAATAGTCTCCAACCCGTGGAAGGAAGAAGGCTGAGGTTTAACAATTGAATTTGAAAGGGGCGGTTCTGTAGAACTGCAAAATTAAGTGCTTCATTTTTCTTGTTAGGGATTATGCAGTGGTAGTGGAATGTAATAACTGTGTCATTAAAACTTCCTTTTAACAAGGCCTATTGCTTGTATAAAAGTCAGAAAAGAATAATCTCTTCCTCTATTTATTTGTTTTCCAATAATACAGCAAAACATTTTTTTTCTTTTTGCATGAACTTATTCTCAAGATTTTGAATCGACAGCTTGTAAAATATAGTGGGGGCCCTCCATTCTGCTGCCTCATATCACGCACGTCGTTATTCCAGAGGGCAAGGGGTCATCGGTTTACTGTACATTTATTAAGTAAATCAAGCTGCAAATCCAACACTTCCAGATGAAAACATTAACTAAACCCCTTGGAAAGAGCAATGCCTGGGAGACTGAACACAGAGAAAAAATAATCAAAACTGTCAGCTCGCTTTACGTGTACCTGATATTTACAAGACACAAGACCATTCTTTAAAGGTGAGTTTTGGCATTTGTTAACAATGCAAAGAAAAAGAAAACCCAACCTCTCTGTATTATTAAAGTATATGTTTTTTTGTTTTTCATTTCACCAACACCCTTTCGTCTTGCTCTGAGCCTCTTAGTTATTAAGATCTTCGTGGGTTTGAACTGGAGACCTTTTTTTAAAAAAAAAAAAAAAAAAGCAGCAGAGTTATACCAGCACCTGCTATTCCTTAACAGCTTTCCGTGCTCGCTGTCAGCACGGGGGCGTGTGAGGAACACGGGGCACGGCGGGGTCTGCGGACACGCAGGGTGCACCTGCCGCCTCCGCTCGCACGGAGCGAGCTGCGCCAGCCGCTGCCGCCGGGGCCAGGCCCCGGGTGCTTGAGGGGCGCGGGCAGAGCGGGGGTCGCTGCCCCTCCCTCATTCCTCACACCTCCACCACCCCCAGCCCAAGTCCAGACAGCGGTGCTGGCGAAGGGCGGCCCCGCGGAGCGGAGTCGGCCACGCCCGGGCGGAGCGCGTCTCTCGCTGGGGGCTACGGGGCAGGGGGAATCACCCGGCAGGATCTTAAAAATTTAATCAGAAGAGCCCAGGTGGCGCTGCTCGGGCCGTCACGCCGATTTCCCTGCCCGGGCTGTCGGGCACGGCGTCCCCAGCCCCGCGCGGCCCCGGCCGCCCCATCGCCCCCCAGTCTGCCGCCCGATGCCGGCCGTCGGTGCCAGGCGGGACGCGAGCAGTGCGGCGCCACTTCCTGCTCCGCCACGCTGTGCTCCCGGCCCTGTCCTGGGCACGGGGCAGGAGCCTGTGCCGCCCACGCACTCCCCCCACTCGTTCCGGGTCCAAGCAGACAGGCGGAGCGCCCTTTTCCATAAGGGAGGTGCCGCGGCCGGGTGGGGGGTGCCCGTCCGCTTCTTGCCTCCTCCCTCGGTCCGCGCCAGGGCCACGCTGCAGGGATCAGCTCGCACCCCCACGGGCGAGCCCGAGAAGCGGGTGGGGCTGTGCCGTGCGCGGGCACAGGAGCGGGACCGCTGCGGGAGGCGCCGGGCCCTCTGCGCCGTCGGGGCCCGGCGGGCAGCAGAGCGCGTCCCGCTGCCCCGGGCTCCCCCGGGCTGCGGCGGTGGTTGATTGGCGCCGCGGGGAGCTCGCTCGGGGAGGCGGGGGCAGTGTTTGCCGGCGGGGGGTGGTTTCCCCCTTCCCTGGCCGGGCTCATTGGTCAGACGGCGCCGTGGCAGGAAGGGGACAGAGACCACGCGGGCTCCGCCCCGCGCCAATAGAAACCTATCGAAGGGTAACCCGAGCCCAGAGAAACCCGCGGCGGCGGTGCCAGCACCCAGCGGCCGCGGTCGGGGCCGGCTTTCCGCAGGGGCGGCCGGGGGCGCGGGGGTGCGCGGGCNGTGTCCCCGTACCGGACCCCCATCTACGAGCCGACCCCCGTCCACCCGGCCTTCTCCCACCACCTCGCCGCCACCTATGGCACCGGCGCCTACGCCGGGCCCCTCTACTCCTTCCCCCGCGCCGTCGGCGACTACGCGCACGCCCTGATGCGGCAGGACCCCCTGGGTAAGCCATGTGCCTCCCCTGCCGCTCTCCCCGGCTGCCGCGCACCTCTCATCCCGTCCCGCCGTCGGGGCAGGGGTAAATGGGAAGTGCCCGAAAGCGATCGGTCCCTTTTCCCGGCCGCCTCACCGCTTCTTTGTGTTCCCCTGGCTCCCTCCGGCCCCCGTCTGATTTACAGTAAATTAAAAGACGTGCCGCGCTCCGGCTCTGTCAGCCAGACCACAGTGCGCGGCCGCGGTGACTCAGATTTGTTTTCCTTCAAACCAAGTGACTCTGAGAGTGTCCTTAGTAATGTCGCGTGTGGTTTTGGTGGGGAGTTTTAATTATGCTTGGAGATCGCATGGCAGATCTCAGTCTTTCCTGCGGATGACTTGAAAAACAGTCGGGAGGCCGGCTACGTTCGCTGGGGCCCTCGAGGTTCCTCCGCGGGTCGATTCGGGCCGGGCCGGGTTGGGTCGGGGGCCCCGGCGACTGCTTCGCGCCCTTGGCCCAGGGAAGCGACCCCTCTGCGGGGGCTGAGCCCCGTGCCCGGGCTGCCGCACTTGTTCTTAGTGATTGCAAAACTGGACCTGACTCACCACATTTGTGCAGTGAAAGAGGCTGACCCTTTCCGTTCATACAGGAAACCTTGAGCTCTCGATAGGAGTAAATCTGGTTTCAGAAGCTGTTAAGTGTTTTCCTGGCCGCCTGAAGCAGGCTCTTCCCCGGGAGTCGTGCACATTGCTGATTACTTTATCGACATCCTCAATACAGACAAATTCAGGAAACACTCGACTTCTGATAGCCGGGATCCGTTTTTCTGATATTGTTCATTTCCTCTGTGTGGGATGTGACTTTATGACAGCTAAAATAACCAGTTGCTTCCTATTTTTTTGAGTCTGTTTTGCACTACTAAAGCCTGACGCAAGCAAAATCTCGAAAAACAATGCAGCAAATTGCAAAGGGTGCAGGCAGAAAGACAAACAGCGTGACTCAGTAGCACTGGCCAGAGCCTCCTGCCCCGGGACGCGGCCGCGGCTCCGCAGCGGGGCTGGTTCCCCGGCGTGTCGCTGCCTGCCCCGCCTCGCCGCTCACCCGGCCCGGGGGCTGAGCCTGGTGGGCACCCGCGGCCTCTGGCGGGCAGAGCCCAGCCGAGGATGGGGGACACGGGGGCTCTTCTTCCTAGAAGCCCAGTGCAGTGCCCTCCTGTTGGCGCATCACCCTGCCCAGCCCCGCCATGGCCATGTCCTCTCTCTCCGCAGGGACTCGGGCACTGGCTCAGAGAAAGGGAGACGGTTTCTTTAGGGCATCGCAGTGAAAGAGCAGAAGGAAGCGAAGGTTTTTTTTTTTTTTTTTTTGGTCTCTTGGTCTCTTTCTTTGCGCGATAGACCAACAGGAAACACATTGACGGAAATGTTGCCAAAGCCCGTAGAGTGACTTTAACTGGTCTCTCTGTTTGTCGAAGGGGAAAAAATCAGAGAGGGGAAAGATCAGAGTAGGAACTGGGAGAAATAAAATCAGGTGAAGGAAATTAGCGAGTCCTGGACCGGGCGTGCTACCAGGGCTGGGCCTGGGCCGGGCCGGGGCTCCCCAGTCACGCGTGTTCGTGGCCGGCCAGTGACCCTCGGTGCCCTTCTTTGTAGGGAAGCCGCTGCTGTGGAGCCCATTCATCCAGCGGCCGCTGCACAAGAGGAAAGGGGGGCAGGTCCGCTTCTCCAACGACCAGACCATCGAGTTGGAGAAGAAGTTCGAGACGCAGAAATACCTCTCCCCGCCGGAGAGGAAGCGCCTGGCCAAGATGCTGCAGCTCAGCGAGAGGCAGGTGAGGTCGTGCCCCCGCCCCGGGGAACCGCACCCCCTTCCCGGCCGCTCCAGGCCCGCTGTGCAGCTGCTGTCGGTGCATCGCTCCCGGGGACCTGGCTGGCTCGGGGTCTGTGGGGAAGGGGTGCTTGGCAGGTTTTTGCTTTTTGCCTGTGGCTTGGGTAGGGTTCTAGGCACTTACTGGCTCCAAGATTACCCTGCACCTTTTCTCGTTGTCGTTGCTCAGGTCAAAACCTGGTTTCAGAATCGCAGAGCCAAATGGAGGCGTCTAAAGCAGGTACGTAGATGTTTCTGTTTCTATAGAAATAAGTATTTTAATTGTCTTATCTTATGCCGTGCTCGCCTATTCCAGGTTGTATGCAGAAGTCATCTGAAAGGCTGTTTAACCTCTTCACCTTGATTAAAAAGACAAATAGTCATGCTGGAATCCATGAGGGCTCGTTCAGGCAGCACTAATGTTAAAAGCTTCTAATGCAGTTCCTATATCAATTATGCCCATCTTTCACACACCACCTATTAAAACTCCACTCTAATTGTTTTGTAAACCCATATGTTGTTTAGCCAATTAACGTGGAGAAGATAAGTAATTGTCAGTAAATTACTTTGGCAGTTTTTTTGGAGAATATTAACTGGTGTTTTAAAATGCCCTTTCTTAATAAACACAAGTTGATATATTTGTTAAAATCGGGAGAAAGCAGGTACAAACACCTGGATTCTTTTGAGGAGACACATGGAAAATTGAGTAGCTTTTACTTTCCTTTCACAAGCAGTTATAGTGTATGAGGCTAAGAAGTAAAAGCAGTTTCCCTTCCCTTAGAAATCATGCTCAAGCAAGTAATTATTTGGGAGTTTTTATGGCACATAGGGACTGTGCCTGGCTTGGCAAAACTGAGGTCCCTTGGCTCAAGTATTTTTGAAAAATTCCAACATTTTGGTCGGCGTCTGGCTACAGTTAGTGTGACATGGATGCACATGTTTTACTGGCAAAGTAGCCTTTAATATAAAAGTAAAAAGAAAAGAAAGCTATCACAGTACCATGCTCTAGATGAATTTGTTCTGTGACCTTCACCTGAGTTTAACTCAACCTTCAGTTGATTTTTAAGTGAAGTCCTATTATTCTGGCAAGAGGCTGGCTAGGGCCCAACCCATGCCACAATGTCCAGAGAGCTCACTTGGGATCTCGGCCATTTTAAGTCATTTCCTCCTTTTCATTCAGTCACATCCATTTCTCCAAGCCTGCACGGTTATATCATGGGTACGTGTCTCTGCCTGCTTTTTCTTTAGAGTAGCATTTCATGCCCCCTTAGGGGACTGGGCTCTCCAGAGAGGTGCCAACACAGGGCTACTCTTGCTTTCACAGACAGGGTTTTGGTTTGGTTTTAGTGGTGAGTGTTTTAATGTTGAGTTTTAGCTTAATTAGTAATTTTTTTGCATTTGCTTTTGGGCCACTGATGGATTCAACCTCCCTCCTCTTGCTGTCGGGCGTAATTAAAGAAAGATTGGGGCAGGAGGAAGCTGTGTGTCGGTGTTTGTAGACTCATAATAAACATTTGCTTTGCTAAAGACAAAAGTTCAGAGATTCCTGGGCTCCAGCAGCTCCCGACTCTTTTGAAGTGGCTGCGATAACCATCACCAAGGAGCCTTATTCACAGCAGCAGCCCCTGTGGCTGTGAGGGAGTGGGATCAGAGCTCTCGCCCAGCCCTGTCCCACTTGGGCAGGTTTATAGGCAGGAGGCCCAGGGAGGCAGCAGGACACCTGCTTTTTTCTGCAAGAAACCCAAGGTGGTTTTCCCGCACAGCTCACAGCTGGAATTTCTTGGCCTCCTGTCTCTGTGGCCTGTAGTTCTGTACCAAGCAGAATTCTTTCATTGCAGGAGAACCCCCAGGCCACCAAAAAAGAAGAAGTAGAAGGTGCTGACAGTCACAGTGACCAAAGGCCGGAGAGCTGCCAGAGCCCCGAGCAGAAGGGTAAGGAGGTGTCTCTGGATGGCTCACAGTACACGCCTTCACCAGCCTCACAGGAGGACCTGGAGTCAGATGTCTCTGATGACTCTGATCAAGAAGTGGACATTGAAGGTGATAAAGGCTATTACACTGCTACCCACTAACAGTCCCATGCAGAGAGCGGACCCTAACTCGGCTTGCACTTTACCAGGGGCTGGTTTGAAAGAGTATTGTGCTACAGGAGAAAACTTCCACCGTTACACTGAAAGAAAAAAGCATCACCAAATAGACTAATTTTATAATAAGCAGAGAAAGAAAGATGTATTTTCTGCAAGCAGTTCAGTTTTGGCATATCAAATTTGGTTAAAGGACCATGGTTTGTATTTAATTATTTGTAAGATATGTTTGTACAATAATCAGTGTTCTAACTGGAATATAATCCTGCACCCTGTCCTTACTCATGGTGGTGGAGGGGGTCTGAATCAGCTGCTGTCGGTGATCAGGCAAAACTCTAACTAGTGTGGAAGCGAGTATGGATTGCAGGACTAAGCCCTTTATGTGTGTAAACAAACGTACTTTAAATAGATTAATTTAAACACCCTTTGTAAGCAGAGAAACATGTTCTGTGAAATAGGGAGGGATTTGACCATCCCGAGAAGTGCCTTATGCTCACACCCTTTTATGTGTCATGGTGCTCTCTACTGAGACATCCCTCTGTTTGTCAGGTAGAGTTGTTAGACAGATTCCTTTTTCTTCTTGTATGAGACGGAATGTGCCTTCTCAGATTTTTGAGAATTTTGCCTCACAGTTTGGATGGTTCCATTTGCAGGATAAAATATTTTCTCCTTTAAAATCTCTAGCACTGTTTTTTATGGATTTCATATATGAGGAGAAAATGCAGGGAGTGATAGGGCCCCGCTGCAGGACGGAAACTGGCACCAGCTGCAGGTCATAAGTGAGGCACCCAGCCGTGGGAAGATAATGCCTATCTGCTTCTGTACATACTAGTTTTCTTTAAAAGTCTTGTGGTTTTATACCTCACATTGTTCATATTTTGTACATATTTGTTCAGTGTTAAAAAAATGGCAAAACCTGGTATTTAATTTTTGATGGACATATCTGTGAAATAAACCTAAACTCTGCAATACTCACCACTCTGGCCATCCAGTTACTGGCAGTAGAAAACCCAAACCTCTCCTCTGCCAGGTGTGTTGTAAGCGGCTTTTCCCTCAGTACTGTGCCAGTCACGAGCCACTCCACAGCTGTCTGCCCTTGGTGCAGGAGTCTCATGTAGGCTCTTTGCTATATTTTTTTGCTGTATTTCAGCCTCTCACCACGTGTTTCGGTTTTGCCCGTGCCCACATGGGCTCTGTGGTGGGAGGAGGAAAACCTGGCTGGCAAGCCCAGGCTGGAAGCATGGGTGTTTACCCCTGAGTCGCCCTGACCTTGGGGGGCTGGAGAGGGGGTGCAGGCTGGAGGAGGAGCGGGGCCGGCAGGGCCTGCTCAGGGCCGGGCATCGACCCCAGCCGGGGCACACGCTGACCCACCTGAGTCAACAGTGCTTATTCATCGGCCTTTCTCCGAAATTGCATCGACCTGGGGAAGGAGCACAGAACCCAGGGTACGAGAATTGCTCCCAGGAGCGGGCATCCTGGGTGGATATTCAGCCCCTCCAGGTGCCACAGTGAGCACACAGGGAACAGGGATTTACACCTGGTCAAATGTCACAGAGGCTTCTTTGTAGCACCAAGAAATGTTTTTAGATAGCAACAAGTGACTGTCGAGGGAGGATGGCTCTTAGAGCAGCAGACAAGATGTTGCTTCTAAGCGCGTTAATCCTTTGAGAAGCATCCACTGAGTTTTCTGAATAGTTGGCTTTAACTTTGGTTCATTTGAAAACGGCGCTCATGAACGGGGCCCGAGAAGACAAAGTGATCGGGAGGTTCTGTGCCCCGTGCCCGCCGTGCACAAGCTCCAGCCGCCCCCCGAGCTGCTCCGCTCTCATGGCGGCCGCGGGCACCGGTCCCTGGTTTAACGCTGCCCGTGACAAAGGGAGCTTCGGGGCTCCAGGGCATCCCTGGGGCTCCTCTCCGCCTTAGCGCCGAGATCGAGCCCCAGCGCGGTGCGCGCCCCGCGGGGAATCGCTGACGGAGGGGCGCGGAAAACTCCTAACGGGGCTGCGCTGAGGAGGAGATCTCTTCTCCATCCTTCGGCTTTTTTTTCGGGTTGCCGTCGTGGGTCCCAATGCGGGTCCAGACGGGGACGGGGACAGCCCACCGTGAGTCCCGGAGCTGCGGTGGGGAGCCTGATGGGGTTGTGAGGGCCGGAAGCAGGGCGGGGAGCGCTCGGGAAGATGCTGTCCGCGTCTGTTTTTCTTTAACTGTTTATCTGTCCCGACCCATATCAAGGTGCACGAAACTCTTCAACGCGACTTCGTGTTACGACTGTGCTTTCGCGTGGGGTTGGGAACACGCGTGGAGCAGAGCGGCCGTGACGGGTGGGCAGCCGGCGGCGGCCCGTGAGAGTGGATCCCGGGCAAACCCCATGTCCACGGGGACTGATGCCGGCGTTCCCCGGCGGGGACAAGCCGGGACCCAGCCGGGCCCGATGCGATGGGAGGAGCGGGGGCTCTGCCCGGGGCACTGCGCGGGGTCGCATCCCGGGCAATGTATTACATCGAGGTCCAGGGCTCGCCAGCCCAGGCGCTTTCCCCGCCGTGGGAGGGATTTGGCGGCTCCCTGCAGGTGGGGAGCGCAGATGCGCCGTCTGCAGCCGCCTGGCCAGGGATGTGGATTTCCAGGGTGTCGCGGCAGGTGACAAACAGCGCTGTAACCCAGGCCGGGCAGTCTGTACGTCCTTGCTCACCCGCCCACCCGGGGAGGGGGTTTAGGGAAGTAAAACACACCGGCGGGGCCGGCCGAGCTGCCGGTCAGAAGCAACCCCCCAGTAGCTGTCCTTAATTCTTCCAGCTCGTTTCCACGCGGGGGAGACGGACGTGGGGATGACCACGGTGGGGCGGACGAGCGTCCCTCCACGGTCAGTGTCTGCTTCTCTTTGGCAGGAGAAAAACAACCAAAATACTTTACACCGTTCGGGAAAACCTTCGAGCCCCTTCCGTGCCACCCTGCTCTGTCCTGTTTGTTTGCCCGTTGGCTATTCCATGCCGAACTGGCACGTATGACCTTTCCAGCACAACTCCCGTCTTGTTTTCGACTTTTTTATCAGCCGATTCAACTTGAAAATGGTTATCATTTAGCAGAAAAACAAACAGAAAAGCACATTTTTGTAAGCAAAACGTTAATGATTGGAAGAATTGCACCAATTTCAGCTTGACAGTGTGTGATTAATCCTCCGGGTCAGGTACTTATATTTTTAGTCATTAGGTTCGTCGGCCTTTGATATGCAGAACTGTTTCTAGCCTAATAGGCTATCGACCGAGTCGCTGTGTACTTTGACTCCGTGTGCAGCGCGGTCCCCGGGCCCGCGGCGAGCGCAGCGCGGGATGCGCGGTCCCGGCCGGGCGGGGCACGGCCGCAGGGACTGGCCAGGAGCAGCCGTGGCAGCGGCCGGAGCTGCCCCTCCGGCCCTCGGGCGGGACAGCCGGTCCACGGGCGGGACAGCTGGCCCACGGACCAGGCAGCTGGCCCAGGGCGGGGCAAGCCGAGCCCGTGCCCCGACTTGCACACGCGTGGGGCTGCGCGTTCGCGCCCGCCGCCGGTGCTGCGGCGGAGACGGGGAGAGGAGGAAGGCGGATACGCGATGTTTGCAAAGCAGGTCACTTTAATCCTTCACACTGAAATGTCCAGAGCCTCTTCTGTTGCACAATAATAGGAAATAATAACTCAGGGTTCCTAATGGTTCGCTTTCGCTGAAAAGGACCTTCCTGTGGTCATATCGGATAAAAGGGGTTTTATCCATCCACTCAGTTCAGTGGATGACAAGAAATGGTATTAGGCCTGGAAGACATCTGCTATTAAATGTCTCCTCAGAGGACAAAAAAAAAAATCAGTCAGACAATAAAATATGTGCATGGGTATTATTGTCTTTTAACTATGTATGTATGTATACAAAATGTTAGTTGTTGAAGACATTATTTTAGCAGATGAGAAAGTTTCAAGATAGACAGAGCTGTAAACCTGAAAGAAGTATGAACAGCAGGTCAGAGTATGCTGGTCTGATTCAGATCAACTTCCCATTAACGTTTAGCATTGGTTTGGGCTTAGTAAGGGCTTTGTCCAGGTCTTTGGTGACAGCAGCTTACCAAAAAGCCTTTGCTGACAATTGAATCTCTGTCTTATTTTGAATCATGGACTGGCTCCAGGCCTCCTGAGCATAGGAGGTTTGCTTATTCTTATTTACCCAAAACAGGAAATCAATGTGTATTTCTAAAATATTTCAGATGGTGCGTGTCAAGGCCAAAAAAACTTTTTACAATCGTGTAAAAGTCTTATCATGTTAACTTAAGTGGCTCCATTTCACGGCTCTGTTTTCTAAGAGCTATTGGCAAATGACTACTAAACCCGGGGAGTCTCAGACACATCCAGACTGTGTTACTTTGGTCACTTCGAGTTATACCAGCAAATTATTATTTGGTGGAGCCTTTCAATTGAGTTGGTGACTTGTGAATTTTCCCCTGAATGTTAGATACTCACCCCTGTTATAAAGACATAATCTCTAATGGGACTAATTGAGAAGTAGATATTTTTTCCCATCAGATTGATACCCACCTATGTCATTAAGCCTTAATAATAAATAAAACTAACAGGTTTGTTTGGGTTTGTTGTTTTTGTTTTGTTTTGTTTATTTGATTTTGTTTCTGTTTGTTTTGGTTTGTCGTTGTTGTGAAGTTGGTTTTTTTTACATAACAAAACATAGCCTGATATTAAACAGTCTGAGAGGCTGTGCTTATGCTTGTTTTAGAATTGTCATAGTGACTTCTTAATTCTTCATTCTTTCTTTTTTTTCTTTCCTGAAAGTATTATTCAAGATGTCAAAGATACTAGCACAATTCTAGGAAAGAGATATTCTTATATCTCTTACTGCTCTCCAGTAAGCTTGGTAGGAGCAAACCAGTGTAAAGATATGTATTAATGACTAAGAATTTATCTGCTGACTTTTTACAAGACAATTGTTAGAGTGGGTATGTGTGCAAGCATGTGGGCTAGACATTTTCAAGGAGCTGTTTAAAGGAGCAGATTTGATCAAGGGTTTTGTCTGAGTACATTTTGGTGAAAACAAAGTCAAAGTCAAAACAAATTGCTGTGGTGGCCTGTAGGAAATGAATCTGTGCTCACAGTCAGCTAGAACTACTGACGCTAAAGACAAACTGAACTTTGCATTTGTTGGTACAGTTTAGGCAAATTATTTGGGTTAAAAGATTGAATGGGCATGAAAAATGAGCTGCCATCTCATCAGCCTTAGGGAAGGGGCAGTTTCCAGGAGACCTAATTCAATCAAGCTTATTTAAGGACTAAAAATCCCATCTGACAGACACATAGACCTCAAAACTTTTAACATGATTTTAGCAGGCTGAGTTGCAGTCAGTGAGGAGCCCAGAATATGACCTGCTAAAACTTGGCAGATTATATCAGTAGGCTCTTAGTAGGTCTTGCTTTTGAAAACAGAGTTTCTGACTGAACTAAATCTACTGAAAAAAAGTATCCCTTTTCCCTTGTAGTCTAGACAGACCCTTCAGGGTTTCCTTGCACTTCAGTCTGTGCCATTGCTTTGAAGAACTGTGTGGAGAAAATTCTTACTGATCCTTTCCTATACTATTACACTCCTTGGCTGTTGCAGTGGGCATGCCATTGTAAGGAGTATTCTGTCATTGTCTAGACAAGTATAAAAGTTGTATTTTTAGAATGACTGAGCAAACACTTTTAAACACCTTTTAGAATTTGACTTGTCCTGTCTATGCAAGGTTTCAAATCATGGTAGTCAAATCTTGTTAGCTAGTAACTTTTAAAACAGAGCTTTTATCCTAGTCTAGACATACTGAGAGTTCTTGTCCTGGAATACACCCACATGAGGGTAGAGCTGTTTTAAAATGAATCAGGACTGCCCACTACCCTGCAATTGTATCTCAATAATTTATTGCAACTATCAGGATAAAAATCACAGGTTAAAAGGGGAAGAAGTAACTTTGTTTTACACATATCAGTCCTTCCACTTCCTTCTCTGTGTAATAAGGAACCTACTTACACAGCCAAAACCTAATCTAGCACACAAAGTCAATTAGAGAGATCTGTTGTAGTCCTAAAGTATAGAAGGACCCAGTTCTGCAAAAGGATGGCTGAGGTTACTTTCCAGGGACTTATCCTGGAAGTTCTTCCCAAACGTACCTTGGAAATAGCCCAAGCTGCTGTAAAGAGTTTAAAGAAGATAATCCTTTAAGGAAAAGGTGTCTGCACAAGTTTGGTTCATTTTGGCTGGTGGATGTTGAAGCCCTGCCAGCAGTTCAGAGAAAGTTTGGCTCATTGAGGACATTTCGTTGGTTGATTCTGGGCTCCATGGTAGTAAGACACCAGATTAAATTTATCTCTGAGCATGTCAGTGCCAGTTAGATGTGGGCAGGAACTGCGAATGAGTTGCTCTGTTGGCTGAAAACAAACACAGGGCCGTATAAGTCAGGGTGAGAACAGCCAAGGGAGTTGAGCTGTAGTAGTAGAGGCTTCAGGGGCTCAGAAGCAAAAATAATGGGAAGGGACAGTAGCTCTGCAGCCCTATGACATCCTGATGCAGGCAGTGGAGCAAAACAAAATTTTCTTCTGAAGTTTGTCACATAAAGGAAAATTATTGTTTTGGGTAGAGGGCAGGGACTGATCTGACAGTCTGTCAGGGACCAGACTGAAGTTTTCCATCCAAGTTAGATTTTGGGATAAACCAGTGATCAGTACAATCCCTAGAAGATGGATCAGGTCTGCCCTGCAGATCTAAACCCTTTTCTGTGGCTTTGGCCCTGGAGGCTCACAGAGACATTGGCTTGGTCACCAGTAATGCACCTGGTACAATATTGTCTCCTTGGTGCAATACCCCCTGCAACTTCATTCTCCAAGTGAAGCATGCTAGTTGGATTCAGTGGAATAGCAGCAATAGTGGCAGCAGCAAAGATGGCAACTCTTGGCAGTCTCTGCCACTGAACTCACCTCTGGTAGCAGGCAGGAGACGTACAGCACTTCCCAAAAAACATTTCTCTTCATGATAACTCTGTGGGGAGGACTGAACCCCATCAGATCACTAGTTGCTTTTGAAAATCTCAGTCAGAAGTGTATGCAGATAGTCTTTGTGTTGTTCACCACTTCCCATACTGTGGTACGGGAAGAGAATGCTGACACTGCAATAGCTGAATAAAAGACACCCATTTTCTGCCTATGTTACTCTCATAATGAATATTGTTCATGCTTGGTGCTGTTTTGTTCCACCAGCTACCCCTACCCCACACACAGCTTTTGGGAGTGTCTGGGCAGTCAGGGTATACTGACAGAAAGTGCAGATGGTGAATATCAGCATACATTAAAATACATTTATGTCTTAATTAAAAAAACTCACACGGAAAAGTACAGGTTTTTCTTCCTTTTTAATCTTCACCTGGTATTTTGGCTGTAGCAAAATATATGCTGGCTGCACATGGAAACAAATATTTTTCTAGAGAAGAGAATTATGCCATGGAGGCCTATGGATGACATGACACCAGAACTCCTCTGAAAGTAGAGTGTGGTATGATGCAACTGGCCAACTTCAGAGTCTTTTGCAAGACAGCAGAAGTTCCCTGTGCTCACAGTAATAAATATCTCACATATGCACAGTTGTGGTTGGGGTAAGCAGTTTATATTGATTCATCATCAACCACTCCAAAATGAGATTGCTGTGTTGTAATATAACCCTTGGAAGGGGTTTCCTGACCAAATTATTTTCTGTTATACTGTATTTTTTTTCCCAAGATGATACTTTTGCCTTATGACCGTCTCCTGAGCTATCAATGGCAGGATTCATTAACACAACCTGTACAATCTTATTTCCTATATATATGAGGAATAATCTAGCCCTGGCAAATGAGGCACACACGATGATACTTTAAAATGTCTGTAAAGTATTAAGTTATTTGTTGGTAGCACCAGAACAGATGTAGGATAAATAATGCCATTAAAAAACAAATGGATTAAGGCCTTATTTTTTCTTAGTTGATTACGGAATCTGCATTACTACATACTTTCCATTATTTGCAAATTACACCAGACAGATTGAATAAATGCTTTAAAATGGGTCCTGAACACTGGTTTAGAAACACAGAGGAAGTGGTTTCTTAGACAACTGCTACCCACATATTGATTTAATAACAGAGAGGTGGAGGGGCAAAGATGATTATGTTGATGTACTGAGCTGTTGATTGTTTAATTGAAGGTAAAATTTTTAGCTTCACTAGTCAATTACCTGATCTCATTAAGTTCTTAAAAATCACTAAAATACCATTCTGGCTGAAGCAGCTGCACTTTGCTACTATATTGTCTAAAGCCTTAGGAAAATCATTTGCTAATGGTGATTAACAAGTGTAAACATGTGATATTTTTAGCATCCGAATAAGCTTTCTCCGTGTGAGAGATTTTGAAGGACTACCATGCACCAGGTATGTAAGGGCAAAGAAGGATATGAAATGTGTTTTTATGTTTGCTTAAATGAACCTTGAACTTCTAAATATTTTAAGTTTTTTTCTATTCGAACCTTATCAACAGGGTGGAAAATAGAAGTAGAAAATAATGATTATTTAATATTAAAGCTGTTTCAAACATAAATGCAAGAAATTACTCAGTGTCTGTCAGGTAACAGAAGTTGTTTTAAGGATAAATGTAAACTAAGACAGCATTTGGCATCCCTATGGAGGAAGAAGCCCCATGTTGAGGGTGCTGAAGATACCAGCATGGCAGCACAAGGTGATGATGCTCTGAGGACTCCAGAGCAGCAAGGACAACTCATCCTGGGCCTCTCCTTGTTACTTTGGAAGTTGCTGAAAGAGGACTTTGCATAGCACCTCCTGGATTCTATATGCTATAGTTTGCACAGTGCTGATGTAAGCACTACTAGCAATCAGTGGCATTTTTTGTATTTCCAAACATCTTAGGAACACATTCTTTCAGTTTAATACATTTTCATTTTGCAGGATGCCTGTCCCAGTAAAGGTAAGTGATCAGTCAATGGGCATAGAGTTATGTAGGAAGCCTTTTTCAAAACCTATATGGCAAGGGTTCTGTCCTTGTGTACTTTGATTTTTAAATCAGTTCAGAGAGACACAGCTGGTTTCCGTGCAGAAGGAATCTGGGATGAATTTCTTCATTCCTGCAAGCCATTTTGCATGAGTCACATGAACTTGATGAGCCCTCAGAAAGGAGCTAGACATGTTTTTCTCTCAGTACAAAGATGCAATGAGGTTATTAACAAGTCCCAGAATGAGAGATGAAGGAAGACCTGGGTTGTATTTCCCCCCCTTCACAAAGGCTTAATGAGACATAGTAGTAGTACAGAAATAATTTGGAAGAAATTCAGTAACATCAAGATTTCCCAGTTTTTGGGGATATTCCCACTGATGTCTGGTTCTGGTTCTGTGCCAGTCCACGTGCTACTTAAAATCTCCTTGGAGTGAAAAATTACTGTCAAAATATGAAAAGGGGACAAAAACACACAGCACTGACAAGGAAATGTGCCAGTTCCCCAGTCTTAGAGCATGTGCCTCCAAACTTCTCAGGAAATATAACTCTCTTCCTAAAATTACCTATTATTGCTTGAAGTTCCCATACATGGGTAGCTCCTAAACTACCAGTTTAGTTGTTACTCAGGTTTTTAGGTACTTGAATTGAAGTACAAGGCAAATAAAACTGCTAGTGTTGCATTTTGATGTTATGTAAATTGGCAATTTCATTCTGTAAAAAGCAGTGATATAAATTATGAGATCAACCCAAATTTGAGGACATTCAGAGGGAGTTTTCCTTAATATTAGGTAGGTGCCAGAAAGTATTTAGTGTTGTAACACAAGACAGTGGGAATGAAAAGGACAAAACCCAGTTTTAAATAAAACAACATTGATTTAGGTCTTTCAGATGGCAAAACTACTCAGGGTCTGGAGTTTGGGTTAGTTTTCTAGTGTTTTGGGTATTGCCTTTTTATGGTGTGGGGAGGGGAATGTTTTGGTCCCGCACTGTTCTTTATTGACTATGGAATTGGGCAGATAGAGCAGAAGCTGTGTAGAGCTGTTTGAAGACTCACTTATACTGTCAAGCCAGAGAAGTTTGTTGTTCCAGTGTTGTTGTGATCAACCAGTCTGTCCAAAATGGTGCTGCAACCTTTCTCAGGTTAAAATAGCACAAACCCATTTTTGGACAGGGTAGAGCCTGTGTAACTTGGTTTACCATTGTAGTTTTTGGAATTATAGCAAATTTGGCTGTGATTTTTTACAGGAACAATTAAACCCTTTTAAGCACCAATTCAAAGGTAATTCTTGGTGATAGCTGATATCAACATTAGGTTGACTTCCTACTTGGTAAGTGGGCCAGGAAAGCCATCCTGGTGGAAAGGAGAGCTGGAAGGTTTCCTGTGAGCAGAGCCCTGTGCGCCAGGAGATCCTGCAGGGAAGCTACAGGGAGCAGCCAGCTCAGGAAAGTGCCTGGGGCCAAATATTTGCAGAACTGTTCTGAACTATCGTTCTGCTTAGGGTCTTTGTGGTTTTGAGATAAGAAAATGAGGAAACTGAATAAAAACAACTACCCCCAAAAGGGTGAATTGAATGAGGGTAGCACCCCTGTGCGCTGTCTCCTCCCCTTTGCAGACCTGTGCACTGGCAGAGGCTGCCTTGCTTCTCCTGGTAAACAACTTCTGAGATGTTTGACTGGCATTAAAGTTCATGCAGCTTCTTAGATGCCAAATATCTTGTAACCTGCATCCTGAAGATTACACGCTGATACACAACCATCCATTTAAGAAGTCATTGAATTTCTATTTTCGAAGTGGAATAGAAGAAGGTGTAATTTTCTTGAATATAATGAGTACTTATTTCTGAAGTCCATCTTTAAAGATCTCCTTCATCTGTATTTTTTTTTCGTTGTGTTTGTGTGTTTATTTATTTTTATTCTCTTTTTATTTTCAGTGATTTTTTATGTTCTTCAGAGTAGGAAGAACAATTTCTCTGGTAGCATGAGCTATACCAAATCCTGCAGGTTGTACTTAATGTTGATTTATGTGCCAAACTTAGCAAGGAGTGTCAGCCTAAAGAGATCTTTTCCCTAGCAAATAAATCAACACATTTCCTAAAATGAAGGTGGCAGGTGTTTACTTATACTGTGTTTTTAATTTGTTTTTCAGTTGACTCGACCTTATGCCAGCTTATACAGTGCTGGATTGCATTTAAGTTTTCTAAAATATATTCTCTAGAAAAGAAGAAATTACGGTGCAGTGTATTCTGAAACTACGAGAGTCTGAGGTCATAGTACTTGCCTATAAAAAGCATTTCTCAAACTTCTGTCTTCCAAGAATCAGCTAAACCATAATGCTGGGAATGTAATGTATAATGAATAAAGAAATTTCAGTGATTCATGAGGATTTGTCTCATTCTATTTCTAGATATGAGTAGGTCATTAACTAGCCTATATATATATATGTATACATTTAAAAGCAGAACTTTCACTTGCCCACTAAGATCAGTAATATATGATACAAAAGCACTGAAATCTTTCATCATATCTCAGCAGTAATTTTTTCTCTAACTAGGTCCATCTTATTCCCAAGACTATAAAATTTCTGAAAAACCTTTC
Organism: Toxostoma redivivum; assembly: GCA_013397375.1. Taxonomy (NCBI): domain Eukaryota; kingdom Metazoa; phylum Chordata; class Aves; order Passeriformes; family Mimidae; genus Toxostoma; species Toxostoma redivivum. The sequence continues at coordinate 519,305 of VXBI01011924.1, forward strand.
CATGTGATCACTCACAAATACTAAGGCTTTTAATAGTCACATCATGCAATGCTTATATTGGCCTAGCCAACATTTATTGTGAATCTATTAATGCCCTGCTTTTAATTCCTAATGATACTAAAATTAAATTAGCTATGATCTCCCTTACAACGTCTGTCTCCTGATCTGGAAGACTGTTTATACAAGCAATCAGGGAAGTTAGCTGCTCACTGGCAGGGCAAGTGTCTGCAAATAGTCTGCAATAACATATTAGCCACTGCAAATGGAAGAATATGAATTAAGCATATAGATTTTGCACTTGTTTCCTTTGTGTCTCCCCTCTTTCCTTGACATGTTTACTAACACATTTATAATGTCAGAAAGAGCTCTGAATGTTGAGCATTAATTACATGTGGGAAGTGGAGCATAAAATAACATCTACATTTTATCCTTTTTAATCAAGAGGAAATGCTCTAATGTTAGATTTAGATTTAATGCAAAACTAAATATTTGACTCACTGTATATTATGTCAGTAGATTAGCTGGTATTTATCACACTTTTCAAAACTCGAGCTTTAATGCCTCATTTGACATGATTTTGTCAGTCCCTGACAGAAAGCTGATAAAATGTCCATTTATGCCATTACAGCTGCCTCTTGTAGCACTTGTGCTGCTATGGAGAGGGGTCAGTTGTCTTTTGCCTAAAACCTTCGGTTTTGATAATTTTATAACACGTTGATCTCTAAAGTTCATTTGCCTGTATTAGAGAAGATAAGTTTTACACTATAAATCAGGTTTTAATGGTACAAAAATAGCTTAAATTGACTAAGTGGCCAAAAGTTATCTAAATACTGCATTCTTTCTGTCAAGGTAGCTGAAACTGAAGTTAAAATTATCACTGGATTTCCATTTCTTCCTTTATTTTGAGTTTCTTCTTTATAGGAACCTTTTTTCCCCTTTGCTTGGACATTTTTTAAAATTTCCTATTTGCACTGGTAGGAAGAAAAAAGGTTTTTTCCCAAAAATTACAAAACTGAAATGGACCAAATTATATGGTCCCTGCTGGCCAGACAAGATGATTCCAGAGAATTCTCTAGCTCTAAAACCCCCTCCAGGTGTGTGCTTTCACCCAGGCAGGTTTGTCAGAATGGGCAGCATATTACCCTGCACCCCAGGTCTTACATATAATGTGGATGTGCCAATGCTAGGTACCCTGTGCTGAAAAGATCCCAAAAGGTTGGGAATATCTTGTTATAAATGCAGCAGAAGTATTTAACATTTATTTCTAATCCACCTCCATCTTCCCTGGGTTTAGAAGAGAATGCTGTGTCACCCATCTGCTGACTGGGCTGCAGCACTGCTGGGACAGCCTGAGGAGTTAAAAACAGACAGGGAGTTCTGATTCTCCCCTGATAGCTTCCATTTCATCAGGCTCTGCTCACATAATTAGAGCTTTACTTGTTCTATCAAAATTGGTAAAATAATAATAAAAAGACAAATGTGACAGCAGCAAGAAGGGCTGCTCAAACATGGAGTGCTTGGTCCCTCACCTTGGCTTCCTGCAGGACTGGCTGAAGCTCTCTTGGATAATTAGTGAGTTAGTTGCACAACAGCCTCCGTGTCCAGTGTAGTAACATCATTACAAATATGATATGTGTGTCTATTAAGGAAGACTGGCATATTTTTACAATTATCTAAATAAAATGAATTACAGAATTTCAGGTCAAGCCTGAACTTTGCCTTGTCTCCAGAAGTGCAAGAACAGTCACATCACTGACTTGTAAAGAGTACAACTCATCCTGCATATTTTCTTTCCATTTTTCCCTGATGGATCCCATTGAAGCTAATGTCAGCATCTGCATGACCTAAATGAGCATTTACCTTTGGTGGCTGGATTTTGGCAAGGAAAGTCTGTGGAATCAGCTACTCAGGATGTTGAAAACAGTGCTTTTCAATTTACGGACATAAATTAATTTTCCCCCCACCAAAACCGAAGGAAAAATAATTCCAGCACTGACTCTGTGGAGATGTCCAAAATCTGAGGACATAACCTGTTTCAAGAAATTCAGGTGCCACTTATCTCTTTTCCTGTCCTTGCTGATAGTGTTCAGCCATCACCAGCCCCAGGGTATGATAATCCTCCCCTGCCACCAGTGGCGATTTGAGCTACAGGGCTTTGGTTTCTTCCTCTGCTTTAGGAAGGGCAGAAGATGGAGAATTAAAACAATTTCTCCAGTAAGACCCACTAGAAGGTGGGAGGAGAGGCATGCATATTTGTGCATACTTGCAGTCCACCCACTCCTTCCTTCCCTGGGCTCACCCTTCCGCCCTCTGCACTGTCCCCAGGGCCGCAGTGGCTCTGCCTTTGCTCGATGTGGCAGCATTCGGGGGACAGAGAGCCTGTCCCCCCTGCAGGGCCTAGGAGGAGGGGCAGAGGTGGCCTAGGGGCCAGGAGTCCTCCTCCAGCTAGGAAATGGAGTCATTTGTTCAGCTAAAACTGATGAAGAGCTTTCCTTCTACCAACAGCAACTCGCTCCCGTGATATGTGTTTGACAAGCCCAGGTAGCTTTTTCCTCCTGTGCTCCAGGCTCAACAACTGGAGCTAAAAATGTCTAATATAATGCATGTTTCTGTGTCTTCATCAAGACAAAATAATCTGCATGGTGGGTTGAGATCAGCACTTGTGCTAGCGGGGAAATTGACATTCTCATGGGAACCTGCAGAGGTGGCATCAGCCTCTGGGACCACTGGAACAGCACCTTTTGTTTGCTGACCTGGTGGAAAGGCAGCTCCTCCGTGCTCAGCAGTGCCAGTCAGCAGAGACCTCAAAGCTTGTGGGATCAGCACTTTATTCACATGAAAGACCTGATGCCTTTGATTCAGTACTTCTGTCTTTCCAGGATGATGACACCAAAGCAAAGGTCTCTGTGATCTCACTGTCTCAGCAGCTTTCACATGTGAGCTTGGTACACAGAGAGTTGCCCCTCTGGCATCTATTTACTCAGCGGAAAGGGAGCAAAAAGGCACAGGCTTGCCCAGGGTCACACAGTAGAGGTGTCGCCAGCTCTTCACAGTGCACTCCATTGCACCAGGTTTTAGAGTTCATTTTCAGTCTTGTTTCTTGCTGTTGTGTGATAAACTGGTCTTTCATTAAAAAAAAAAAAAAAAAAAAAAAAAAAAAAAAAAAAGGGTGCAAAGACCCTGTAATACTGTCAAAGAGAAATTAGAAAATGTGCAGCTAAGGACTAAAACTATCATAATGCAACTAAGAACCTATGTGATGTGTAAAACAAATATGCTTTTCTCAATTTTCTGACTTTTCTGGAATGGGGTAACTCACAGTTTTAACATTGTTACTGGAAATGGTGAATGTTATGCTTTGAAGTCCTCTAATGTGCTGAAGATGCTCCTGTTCACATGCACAGTTCTCAGGGTTGCCCTGGCCACGCTTTAATGGGGCGATGATGTAGGTGGAGGCACCAAAAAAAAAGAAAAAAAAGACACAAACCCAGAGCAGGAAGAACTCACACAACTTCTTTTTTCACTTCTTGTCTCCTCTGATTTCCCACACGACCCCTGCTGCTGGTGCCACGCTCGTTAGCTGATGGGTCAGCATGGTGGCTGCCCAGTGTATTATTTGTGTAACCACCACTTAGATGGGGCAGGGCTGGGGTAGTACCAAACCCCAAACCTCTGTGTACTCACCTAATAGAGCAAAACAGAGGAAAAAATAGCCTGACTGGGATGAGATCTTCCAAAGTATTGGGTTTTAGCTTAACTGCCTCTACTGAATTTCTGAATAAAATCCTTCCCTGCCTATGTAGTGGACAAAGCTATCCTGGCCTCCTCCTGGATATTTGACTGTTGGCAAAGTCTCATCCCAATAACAACACAGCTCAGTCTTCCAGTCAGAAAACCAAAGGAAGAGGCATTCTTAGGTTATGATTTAGAATAAAATGATAAATACAGATAAAGGTTATAATCTCAAGTATACTCAGAAAGAATAAAGGAACAGTCATCAGGATGCTTTATAGGCTTCAATTTAAAAAACACTTAGGTTTTTTCAAACTTTAAAGCCAATGTGTTTAATGCAGAAGAGTTATTTTTACTTTGCTTCTCTAATTAAACACTGAGACACACTACACTATTCCCCACATGCCTTGTAAATGCTTACTATTTACCCAGGCAGCTGTCAGGACAGAGAAACAGATATGATTATGTCCTTGCCATCTTAGGCTGAAATAAATGAAATAAAACATTGGTTTTGTTACATGGGGAAGCCTATTATGGTTCTCTGATAAGACATAAAGAACTTCAAAACAGTGTAGATTTAAATCTGCAGGTCTAATTTCTGCTGTATTTAATTTTATAAATACTGGATGCTATTAATTTAGACATAGGATTAGGGTGAATAACTATGCAAGGTGTGCAGAGTGAGGGGAATTAGAATCTTTGTACTTGAAATTTGTCATGTCTCATATAAGAAACCAAAGACTTAAAGACTTCTCTCAACTTTACCAGCCAGAGGAGAAATAAAGTGAATAAAATCCCTCTTTAAAACAAAGAAATTCTCTACTAAAGTAAAAAAAAAAAAGAAAAGAAAAAAAAAAGAAAAAAGAGTTCTTAAATACTACCTATGTATACATATATACTAAAATTTGGAAAAAGCAATAAGCTTTGTTTCCATTCAGTGACAGATTCAAATCATCCTGTTGAGACACGTTGGATAAGTGTGTCATGTACTGGCTTGGAAGGGGAAAATTATGTGGGTTTTAACCAAATAGGTAGCATCACAATTTTGTATAGATTTGACATTAAAAAAGCATTAAAGACAGCATTCTGCACTAGCATGTGCAGACTTAAAATCATGTACCCTAGAAAATAAAATTGCTGAATATATAGTACAGGGGAAATAAGAACATAATAATCTCTTCATATTCCAGTGTTGAGGAAGGAAAAGCTAAGATTAATAAAGTTATACCCCCCCAGGATTTCTTATGGGGTTTGAGTTTTGCTTCAGGAAATGACAATCCTACTACTCACCTGCCACAAACAAAAATAAGGAACACCTGTTGTCTCTTTTTTCTTAATTTACTTCTTCTGGTCCAGTTTGCTCCCTTGCTTTCTTTCTGGAGACCTTCTATGAGGGCTAGTGCTTGGGTCCTTCTTGTCCTTTAGCATTTCTGATGAAATAAGTAGGTAAGTGTATACAGTTGTAAGAAATTATTTCACCTTGCTCTGTTTTGTTCAGTTTTATTTTTCTTCCATTGTTTTGTTTTTACTCCCTTTCTTAATTATCCATTTCTAACTGCTGGAGAATACTTATTTATGTGGAGCTTTGGTCTGACCCAATATAGCCATTTTTATATTCCCCAGTTATTACTGTCTTACAAAATTAGAAAGTCTAAACACCAGGGAAAATTTAACTGCTTGGTATTTTTTGTTATCTTGCTGTGACAGGTAGATTTGTCATAAATTTCTCTTCTTTTTATGTCCAAGTAAAAAAAAATCATGTAGATTCTCTGTAATTGTGAGGTCAGGATTATCAAACCCCTATGTCTTCAGTCCAGTGACTGGATGTGTTTCACCTAGTGACACACTGGCTGCTTCTTTTGAACAATCTGTTCAAGGTATTAAAATAAAAACGGAAAGTTCTGTCCACTGTCTAACATAGATTTTTTGTAAAATAATTCAGCATCAATTTTAGAATGAGTAATACTTCCTGTTATGATAAAACTGGCTTAAGAAAAATGGAGCTAGCAGGTATCTGTTTGTCCCTTCTTTGTGGAAAAACTCACCTGATTTGGCTGCTTCTTTTTTCAAAGACAGCATTCACACATCCTAATGGTCATGTAAAAGTCAGTGTGATTGTGTAGAACTATATATTCTCTAGGCAGTAAGAACAAAGGCTTCTATATGCGCTAAATATTGTTTCATTCAGGAAGTTATTCTTATGTGTATGTTTCCACAACTATTATCAGTAGAATTGAAGGGTAGCAGCAATATCCACAAGCTCTCTGATTTCCTTCCCACACTATCAAAGATTGAAAGAACAAAGATGAAAATGTCGGGGAAATGCCTTGAACTATGACAGAAATTTCTTTCCAGGAAAGGTTTTAGGAAGTTGCCTTTAATATGTTGTTTATAGTATGGCACTCCTGCCTGAAAGAGTTTGGTTGTGTTGGATCTTCTAAACATTTCCCAAGTCTGGCCTCAGGATGTCCTTCACTGGGTTATGTTCTGCTCTTGGTCATGGTAGTGGAAGCTCAAAGATCCTGAACCGTTTCTATATTGTTTATTCTGAATCTATGTGGAAATCTGAAATCAAGGTGTAGCAAATATCTGTTAAATGCCAGTTTAACCAGCTCCAGAAAGTTCAGAGGATGACATAGGAAATTATTACTCTTACAGTGTTAATTTTATTTTATAAAGTTCCATGATTAATACAGATTATTTATTATTGTCACCCCTCTCGCAATGTTTGCTAATATCTGTGCCTGGGGTATTATGCAGTGGGAAACTTAAAGAGAAGCTGCCAAACTCTGTGGCACTGATGAGATGTTGGAGCCTACATTTTCAGCTGCAGTTCCTGTCTAGAAAAGCTTTCCTAATGTACATCACTTTAGATTGCAATCCATGCCCAGTGAATGGTTTCAGGCATTGCTCTGCTCCCTTTTATGCTTTTATGTTGTCTAAATGTCATGGGTCAGTTTCATGCACATACTGGTGTAGGAACTGAGAGGAAGCACTTGGCATGCTAGCTAGTTGGGAAAGGCAGTAAAACTGGACATCCAGATGCTTCCTTGATTAAGATCTCCAGATTGGTGTTCCCCTGGAGCCTGGGAAATGGTGAAGAAATGAACTGATGTCTGCCAGGGCACAGGGTACCCTCCTCCTCCAAAGAACTTCTGTCCCACCCTTGTCACTGCTCCCACTCCTGGGCTCCGCCAAGATAGAACAAGAATAACTGCAGAGAGTGTGAGCCCCTGTGACTGAGCTGGACACAAACAGACCCTGAAGCAATGTGAGCCCTCAGGTTTGTTATGTGGTAGTGTCCCCATCCCCTGTGGCTGCCATCACTGCTGTCCTGCTGCAAGGTCCTCACAGAAATACCTGATGCTGATGAGTCTTCTTTCTGGGTCAATAAACCAGCATTTCTTTTAGTGGTTAGAAATGCTTGTGAGGAGTAAAAATGTAAGCCTTTCCATAGCATCAGACAGAAAATTGGTGAGACAAGATATCTAAGATGTGTTGAGGTGGGCAACAGTGGTCAGATTGGGAAAGGCCTGCCTGCTCACACACACAGCAGAGGGTCAATGCCAGGGAAATTAAATCTGCCCCCACTGTTAAGGGAAGGAGCTGCATTACACACTTACGAGTTTCAATGTCTCAGTTCTACCCAAGTCTCGTATGTGATATTTTTTTCAAAAATGAACAGTAGACATTGCCCAAAGTCTGGATGAATGAAATAGAGCATATTTGGAACTAGCTGTAAGAAGAGTTCGGACTTTTTTTTTTTAACAATATGTTATAAATAACTGGGTCCTCAGCTGGATTTGAGAGATGAAAATTGAATTTTGTACATTAGGATGTTGACTTCTGCAAAAAGAAAAAATACTTACAAGCACCACTATTAATACTTAAAACGGGTGAAAATGAATTAGTACACACCGATCTTACTCAGTGGAGTCAGTTGCTTTGTGCACATCAGCTCTTGTTACCTCTGTGGTGTCACCTCAAGGGGCCATGTTAACTCTGCAGCCTTCATGGTTTCAAGGCAGAAGCATCTTGTTTGCTTGTTGTAGGGGAGGCTATAAAACCACAAGATAAAAATACTTAACAGCCAACTAGCAACTCCTGATCTGAATATCCATTACCCCACAGTGTGTGCCATCCTTCATGTCAATACAAAGTGGTGTGAAGGAAAGGCAGAAGTGCAGGCTCAGAAACTATGATAAAGTGGGTGTTAATCTGATTTTTACCACTCTATATAGAGCAGTAAAGTATTGTTTCTCTATTGCAATATATGTTTTTGCAAGGCTTCATACTGGCTTTAAAGCAATGACAAAGATTTTTGTACCTTTATGTAATTTATGTTTGTAAAACAGAATAAAATAGAATACTTCCTCCTCTTTCAATAGCGTTATAGCTGTAGTTGTTTTCCCAGCTGGGAGTGGTATAACTTAACACCAGCCACACAAGGCTATGCACAGTCCTCTTGACTTGCCAGGGATGACAAAACAGTGGCTCCCTCCTACATCTTGTGACCAGCAAGATGCTGTGCAGGGAGCAGAGCCCCACCATGGGCAGGACAAAGTTAAGACCAGCCAACACCCTGCACCCTTAAGATGTGAAACTGATGTTAGAACCTGCTGGGGTTATATTCACATCTAAATCCCACGTTGTGCCTTTCCTGGGTTGCCTAGCCTTGTTTGCTCTCGCCAGGCTCACAGGGTGCCTCCTCAGGGAGGGTGCAGAGCCCCAGGGGTGCTGCTCCTGTGTGCTCTGCTCTCTCTGCCTGTGCAGCAGAGCAAGCACTGCTGTGGCTACACAGCTGCTCATTTGCCTAACCTGCTAGTAAATGCTCAGGGGGCATTTCTTAATGTTCTGCATGTTGGTCACAATCGATTTATTAATTAACATAGTGGTGGACATCAAGGATCAGTGGCTTTGTTTTTCTGTCTCCCTTCCACTAACTTGCTTTGTGCTTCAGGCAAACGATCCAAGCTCCGTCCACATCCTCAATCCTGTAAAACAGGAGTGATAATACCTACCAAGGAGCTGTTTGTGAGCTTTGCTGAGCTCTTTAGCATCCTCAGCAGGAGGCAGCATAGAAACATAGGGCAAACATAGTATTTCAAAACAGCCCAGTTTTAAATCATTGCAAAGAGCTCCCACTAAGCCCTGGCATGGCTCTCAGTCCTTCCTGATGGTACCACCATTCCTTTAAGAAGTTGCAGCCAAAATAGTTTTTTCTATCCCTTTTCTTCCCTGTCGTTGTTCCCACACACTTTGTGAAAGTTCGTGCTAGTGAAAACTAGCCGCTTTATTTGTATTTTTTCAGGTTAATTTTCAGCAGAAGTTCCCTGAGCTAAGAGGCTGCATGGTTTCCTGCTGCTCATACTCAGAAGCAGCACACTAAGAACACTCTGCTGAGCAGGTACAGAGCTGCATCTTTCAGTCACAGCACGCATTCAGGTTAGCTTAAATTTGCTGGGAAACCTCATTTTCAGCAAAGCTTCTCCAGGTAATCGTAGGTAACCTGAGCAAGCCCTTTGAGGCTCATAACCTCACAATATTTGTTAATTGTGCATCTTAACCTTCAGCACAGTGAAAATTTGATGTTGTGGGTTAGCTGAAATTCAGTGATCCACCATGTTTAGGAAACAATGAAATACACAAATCATGTAGTATCAGCCTTTTCCTGGCTGTCCTGCTAGAGGTGGAAGGGAAGCAGGTCTGGCCTGTGCTCTGACACAGTTGTCTTTGTGCCCCTGTCTGAGCCATGGCCTTGCAGAGGAGGAGCAATCTTGATATCTCAGCCCTGTGCTCTGGGTAAGCTCATTAAAAGCTGTGACTCAGCTGAGGTTTTCTGTAATCCCCAGGTGAATTGGAAGATAAATGGGTTATATAAGTTTGTGAAAGCCACACAGTTAAGGAACTTTTCTGGGACAGTGACAGACTTCACTTAACACCTTGGAGACATAGTAAAGTAAGTTAAAAAGAGCATCAAGAATGTCTCACATAGTTTTCTGTACTGTTGAAGACCCTACTCCCAGATAACAGGATAATATAAGCAAAGTACTTGAATCAGCATTCCTAACTGCTAAGGCAAAGATCTAGCAATAGTGCCCATTATTCAAAGTGCTATTTCTCTCATAAAAGGTGGGAAAAGCATTGAGTTCTCTTTTTTTTACCTTACAGAAGTATTTTTTCAGAATGACTTTTTTTTGTTGTTTAGAAGTGTATATATCCCAACAGCAACGGATGACCTGCATCATAAAGTAGTGCATCATTAAACAAATGTAAATGTATAGAAAAGGTTTAAAAAAATGCTGAAGGTGAAATTGATAAAATGAGTTTAGTAACTAAGTATCCTAATCCAGACAAGATGTTAATAAGTGTTCCCTCATAGAGTAAGAGAGAGTGGTAAGGGTTTTTGATGCCTACTTGTGTGAAGCTTGCTAGCTTTTGTTCAGCTCTGAACACAACTACCTACAATGATGGTAGCTGGAAAGAAACAGTCCACATGTGATCAAAAAGAAAGTACTGTAAATCTATTCCTGCTCAAACGGGTCCTGGGTAGTGATGGCTGTTCTCTCATAGTTAAGTGTGTCCATTAGTGTGCACAGTGAGCAGCTAAAGGCATTCAATAGCTGTTGAGGGGCTAACCTTGTGTGACCGACTAATGTGGTGCTTGACCAAGAATTGATTCACTTCAGGTTCTCTTCAGGCTTCAGAAAAGTACTACAAGATGACAGTTGGTAGCTTTTTGCTGAAGTTTAAAGAAATTACACTCGACTGATCAACATCCAGAGAATCCCAGGACTTTTCAAGTAGGCATTGAAAACAAACCCTGCCACTACTCTTGGCTTTCCCAGAATATGTCTATGATAACATTATAAAGGTCACTGTGTAGGAAGCATAGACAAATACATCAGTTTTGGAGTATGCTTTTTCACTGTGCTGAATAGTTCCTTAAACCCAGTGGAATTACATGGTCCTAGAAGTCTAGTCTACTTCAAGGAAAAAGTTCAAAATTGTCTTTTACTTGCAGTTATTAGGAGAACCTGCCATGTCTCCAGAAGTATGTGAATATTATTCAAACTTACTCTTGTATTTTGTTCCTCTTTCTGTACGTATATGATCGAAAGAAAGTACACACAACTCATAGGTCATGTTAATATGACCTTTGGACAAGTTTGAGATGCTCTCGTTTCTTTGGTATGACGTCCTGAACAAAGATACTGGAAAGCAGAGGTGTATCACAGTAGTTTGCATTATTCTTTTACCTTCTTGATGGTTTACTTTCTTGATTAAGAAACAGTGTCTCCCCTGGGAGCTTCAGACAGGAAAATATACTGAATCCTGCAGATCATTGTTTTTTGCACAGGTACTGTGGAGAGATGAATTGCTAGAGAAACTGATGATTTTTTAAAAACTTGTACACAAGACACAGGTTTTTTGGCTTTTTGGTTTTTTTTTCTTTTTTTTTTCCTCTTTCTTTAAGCAGCTTATTCAGCTGTAAAGATTTGGGTTTGCTGCTTAATTAGCTGTTTAGAATTGTACACTTTGCATAATCACTATTTGACTACACTTTGGAAAAAAAAAGGAAGTTCAGTCTCTTTGTTACTCAACTAAAGCAACTTAAAACGCCAATCATACTTTCTGATTTCTCTTCATTGCAATGGAATTTTAGGGTAATTAATTCTTCTAGTCAAACGCACTGACTTCTGCCTGACCAGTATTATTTCAGTCTTATGTGTGGTCTTATCTTTCAAGTAGAATTTTCCATAAGGGGAAGTCAATATATTTCAAGGTACTGGGACATGCATAGTTTACTTGACTTTGGGGGTATGTGTGGAAGCAGCAAACTGCTCTGCAGTGTTCAATGTAAAAAATCAAAACACAAACTGATATACAAGTATGTGTGTGAGTTCTTAATTTCCAAGATTTTTCCATTTATGCATACAAGTGTATGTGTATTGAGATACATAGAAACTTCTTTAAAATGCTTCGTTCTGCTTGCTTTTCACACTGCAGAAGGATCTGAGCACATCTGCCAAAGTTCTTATTCTGTCATACTAGAACAGAAAACTAATAATATTTCCCCCAAGATTTTTAAACATGTACATATTTTTTGTAACTGATAGCATAGCTAGCTTAATGTAATCAGCATTTCGGTGGCATTCTCAGTGGCTCTGAAATGTGCAGTTAAGATTAGCAGGACAGTTACAGTCCATTCTGAAATCCTCTGTCAGATTATATTTGAAAGAATCACCTTCATAACTGTAAATGCTGACCAAAATGGTCTGGAGTGTGAGCCAGACATCTCCAAGAGCATTTTAGCAGAGCCCTTTGTCTGTCATCCTGGCACTCAATTCCCTCTCCAAGCTCTCCTGTCCTTCCCATGTCCCTTTGTCCTTCCACTTGCAGACCCAGGTGGTGCCTCCTGCCCAGCCCTTGTCCCTCCCAGAGGGCAGCAGCAGATTCAGGATTTGGGCCTGTGTGCCCTCTGCTCTTTCAGGGGCATTTCGTGAATGTAGGGGTGGCACTGGGGCTCAAGCACTTCCAGGCAGGTGCTCATAAAGCTTCCAGCAGTATTCCTGAGTTCCTGTTATGACTCTTGTCTATATTGATGAAAAGCGCCTTTCATGACAAAGGCAGGAAACTTTTAACATGAAAACGGTCAAACTGTTGTCACAATTCAAAGCAAATATGAAGTCTGGATAGAAACACAATATAAACATTCCCAGGAGAGCTTTTTGAGACTTGTTATGCAGAGCAAAGTTGGCACAGTGCTCCATTTGCAACAGTAAAAATCAAATGGGTTTTTGTTTGTTGTTTTTACAATATTTAAGTGACATTTTATTTATTTTAAGGACCAGTTGCTGACGTAAAATATTCCTCTGTCCACTGGTTCACATCAGATGAGCACTCTTTCTGTAGCCACAAGTGTCTGCATGGCAGGCTCGTATTTGCAGTTGAAAAATCAATAATTAATTCATAGCCAAGATAAAGAGCTCAAGCCCATTAAGAGATTACCACCAATGTGAAGATTTTCAGTTGTATTCATAGTAAAGGAGGAGGAGACTGAGAATGTTTGCCACTTAGAGTTTAGTCTACTACCTATTTTTGTTCTTTCTGAGGTGCCTATCACTGGGCTATCTAAGTAACAATGAGCTAGTCACTCAAGTGTTATACTAAATATTGGTTTCAAGATAACTTAGTATAATGAAAATGAAACTTGTTTTGACAATGATAAAAATGTTTGTTCAATAATTTTTACCACAATTCCCAAGTGAATAAGCAGCCTTTGAGTTCCCCAAAGAAAAGTAATTTAATTATTTTTTTATTAAAAAACAACTTGCACCTGAAACATATAAATTGTTATCTAACTGATTACATTAATATATCTGCAAGAGAAATATCTCCAGGGAAGGGAATGTATACAAGAGCTCAGAATAAAATTAGGAAGTGTGCAAGGTTAAAGGGAAAGAAATCAATTTTTGAATTTTATTAAAAATGGGTGAGTTTCCATACTTCTAATATAATGTAGAGACAATGAAAAAAGGCCTAAATTGACAAGCACTTTTGTATTTTATTATTTATTTTAAATTTTTTTAGTTATTGCTGTCACTGTGGTAGTTACTGTCTCATAAATCACAGGAAGCCTGTAGTCTTCCACAGCATTTTCTTCTTTGCTCAAGTGTGAGGCTAAAGAACAAGAATCATTGGGCCTGCTATTTTCTGCAGCAGCACACCCTGACAGCATATTATCAGCAATCACTGGACTGTGCTTTCATTTACCATTTCTCCAGAGTCAAATCTGATTTTCCTCTCCTCTCCCCGTGCCTGGTGCACAGATTACTGCCAGGGCTGTGCCCCATTGCTGTGGCTCTGCTCTAACCCACCTTCTGAAGTGGGACAAATAAAAAGGCTGCTCAAAAGGTGTTTTGTCTTTAATAACTTGGTGTTTCACAGACTGGAAGCCCTGTACAGCTCTGCCTTGGTTGTGCTGCAGGCACCTTCAGCACTGCTCTGAGCACAGCTGGCTGCTGTGGACACAGCTGGACACTGGTAAGGGGTAGCCCCAACCAGCAGTGTGTGGAGTACAAAAGGGACCAGAAGAAATGATGATATTATGGCTCTTTATGTGTCAAGAGGCAAGTCCTTGAGAATATCACCAGAAAGTTGTCTCACATTAATTTAAACAATCATTGTGCTTCCCTTCTTACTTCTCAAACTTGCAACAGCAGCAGATTTTTTTATTTAATGTTTAAAAAATAGCTGGCATTTGATTGATTTTTCTAATACTGAAGTTGCTTCTCTCACTTGTAACGCAGTCTGAGCTCCTCAAAAAATAGTGCAAACAGAAGGTTAAAAAGAAGTGCACAGAACTGATGAATGTTAGCAAAAGTACTTTATGCAGAACAGGTTGTACTGGCCAAAGTCTGGAGCCTTCTGGTGCCTCAGAAGGACCTGATGTCAAGGCTGGTTCTAGGACATCGCCCTGAGAGGTGAGAGTAGATGTCTGCAGAATAGGTGAGCTCTTGTAGAAGCACATGTGGAATATCTTCCAGGCTTCAGTGATTTCTCTGTGCTTTTGATAATGTGCAAGTATTTTTCAAGTGTTGGTTCACCCTTGAACAGTTTATTATGAATTCTTGATACTTTGTATTAGAAATTGCTTGTGCTTTGGACCTTTAACTTCCATGGGTTTTTATTTTGTGCTCTAGTCAGTTTATATATGAAGAAATACCTCCATATTTCAAACATTTTCTAAATTCTAATAAAAAACCTTCAAAAAACAACTTCTGGTGTATGTTAAATATTCACATTTGAAGCTCATTTCCCCCACAGCTTTCAGTGTGAGGAAAACTTGGCTGCTCAAACAATCACAAAATGAATTCAAGTAATTATAAATGCATTAAATTTCTTGGAATTTGAGGTGACATTGATGCAAAATTGGGAGAAAATTCCACGAGAAGGAATTAATCCTATTTCCTACAGGATTTTTCCCTTGTAGAAGACAAATCTAGCCTTATTCTTTAAACAATCCCTCCTTATTTCTCCATTTGACTAAAGTTTTTAGTTTAGATTTCTTTAAAACTTTCTTTAAAATGTAAGTAAAAATATTAGCTAGGAGGTTTCTGAATTGCAGGGCTGCAGTTGCAGCACAGAAGCCTTTGGGAGAACATGGATCTGGAGCTCAGAATTAAGTGCAGTTCCTCAAAGAATCATTTCAGCAATGTGTGAGTAGAACTGCTTCACAGCTTACTGAATCTTAGTCACTTGTGCTTTGGCTTTTGCAATAGCCACGTGAAAAAGAAAGGGTTATTTATTAAGAGCAGAACAGTTCCCTTTTAGTTCTGTAGCAATCATGTCTCTTTTTTTCCAGTCCATGGAAAGTGTTATCTCAGGCAGCTTTGTGCAGGAAGTTCTGTTTATCACTTCCTCACAGTTGCAGTTTGTCTAGGACTTAAATATATGATATCAGATTGCATCAAAATGTGGGCCTTTGTGTGCTTAACTCATCAAAGGAGTGGACCCTCAGGACTTGATATCACTTCACTGCATATGCAGTCATGTAGCAAAACAAAGTCTATCTAAACAGGACAGGACTATTTCTGTTGGTAGTGCAGCAAAGCTAGCAGAATTGGTGTAGTTTCAGGTATCTGCGCTGTTTCACTTCTTGTTTTTAAATTTATCACTTTTTAAACAGTGACATGGTTTGCCTGTTTTTACTATGTAAACTACAACAAAAACAAAAATATTGCTTCTACAATCAAAAAAACTCAAAAACCCCAGACTCAGATGGTGTTTACTTGGTGTACACTGTTGGGGTGTCTGCTTAGGTTACAGAAAAAAAAGAATTCTGAAGTTTTGAATCCTTGTATGTTCAGCTGGCTATTGTTCCCACAAATCTGAAATGTTAGATGGTTATCTAGACAACTCAGTGTCAAATAAGCTTATTGAGGCTATAACAAATAACAGCAGTTACTGTAGGAGGTCGGGTACAGGTTATAATCCTGCTCTCCCACCTTTGTGGTTGTGTTTCTATTTTCTCTGGGCTTGCCAGAGGAGTTCCCTTTCCAGCACAGCAGGCTGCTCTGCCAGATGTTGTCTCAGGGCAGGCACAGGAAGTCTATTCAAACTGCAGCAATACTTCTGCTCCAAGCAGCAGCTCCTCTGCGCTGACTCTGACTTTTAACACCAGCCTGTCCCACGCCCCTTGCAGGATCTTACCCAGCTGTATTGGCCCTTCTGCTCCTCACAGGTTGGCTTCATGTTGGCTGATAAATGTCCAAGCACTGCACAACCCCATATCCTCTTGCCAGGCTGTGAAGCTGCAGCTTCAGGTCCATTTCTGCTCCTTCCCACACACTTCTGGTGAGTGTTTTAACCATGTGAGAGATGCAAACCTGAGAATATGAAATTAAGATAGCATCCACTCTCAGGTCCATGATGTAACATGCCCTCTGATTAGTAAAATCTTCTACTACTATACAAGAGAGGAAAAAAAGTTTCAATTACTCAGCAGTAAAAGACAAAGTAAAAGTCTCTCTTCATGTTTCTTTTTTTACCTGTGAAAGAAAAAAAATTATTATTATTAGAATGTGGACAAGGCAACTGATTGAAGGCTTTTTCCTTCTCCTTTTTCCAATTTCTTTAACTGTGTATTGGTTGATGAACATGATCAGGAGATGACTCCAAATCCCATCAAGCAGCTGCTGGAGGAGCCAGTCAGCAATGAGACCTGAGCAGAGCCAGCCCATCTGAACAAAGGCACCCCAAAGCCCAGACCTGCAGGGCTGACTCCATCTCCTGGCAGACACTGGTGGAATCCTGTCAATCCTTGAGTGCAAGCTGGGAAATAATCGAGTTTTCTAATTCCACTGGTTTGTCTCTGCCTTGCTATGCCAAGGAAACCCTGAGAGGCACTTTATTTTGTCTTCCTGCCTTTGGTTGCTGCCTCCTACCACTTTTTCCACAGAAGGGGTGATGTGGGCCTTAGCACTCAGTAGAGCTAAGGAAATTTTTGATAAATGTAGGGCATGCTGCTGTGTGCTGTAATTTTGAACTTTGTCAGTCTTTTGTGAGGAATGAACTCTCACTGCTGGCCAGAAAACAGGAAGGTGCATAAAACCAAGGACTTTTTTAAAAGAAGTTGAACTTTTTTCCCCTTTTCTTTCAGTTAGATTATATAGCAAAAGTGAAAGTCAGGAACCTACCTCAAAAAAACTTCTCCTGCTCTTCAAAATAGTTTTACTTCGATAATAACAGTGCTTTGCAGGAAGTAAATGTGCACTGTTGCCTCATGAAGAATATAACCATTTTCACTGGGGGTGAGAGAAACCCTGCTTTTGTTAGTCAATATGGATGATCAGTGCTGTGAAAAAGACTTTACAGCTACTAATCAGCCATGGAGTTTTTCACATACACATTTGCACAGTGAAAACTGGAAGCTTGGTGTAGTTCTGCTTTGTGGAACCTCACACTGCCATACAACTGCACTCTACAACTCAACTGCCCCTTATTTCAATTTTTTTTTTGTGTGTTCATAAGGTCTTAAATGTTTGAATAGGTGATGGTAAACTATGTGTCACTGAGGATGCACAGCAGGTCCATGTCTATGGAGAGTCTATGGCTTGTGGGCTCATGGGCTCAAGTAGACATGAAAGGTCTAAACAACTGAATTACTAATTAACCTTGCCAATTAAGATGGTGCCTTTAAATAGAAATCCTTCAGTAGTTCTTTTAAATGTTGTTTGTTTCAATTTTATTTTTAGAGGGGTTGTTTTAGGGGGTTGGCGTTAGTGTCATCCAGTTTGAGGTTTTTGGTTCCTGGTTCAAAGCCCCACATCTCTGCTTGGAAAAGCACGTAAGGTGATGTCAACTCTGCTTAAATCCAGCCAAGGTTAGCCAGGAGGAAGAAGCAGCAGCTTAATGATTTCTTGGCTTGGAGCTGCTGTAGGACTCCCAGGGATGCTAATGGCTGTTAATTTAAACTTCTTATCACTACACTAGCAAGACCGTTCACACATTTTCCAGAGCCACCACAGGATTTAGGCTGTTGTCCTAATTGCCATTGTCCTGGCTGCTAGCTATTATATTTACCACAAGCTGTTTTCATCTTGTTGGGAGCATGGTGCTAAACTGAAAAACACCTATCTTAGCAATTTGCTGCCTTTTGGAAGCTGAAGCAATTACAGAGGAGTATGCATACAAGCTTCTATACAATGTGTGTAAATTTCTGTCTGTGGTTCCAATTGATAATTTGAGTTCCTGGAACCTTGTACCTCATTAGAAATGTAGGCTCCATAACATAAAGCACAGCACAGAGTCTTTATGTAAATGTTAAAGTTCTTTTTATTTGATTATTTTAAAATTATTAAATGTAACACATTTGCCACGATGTATGTGATCATGGTAAATCATCATGCCTGATCAGGTCTGAACTCATCCTACAAGACAGTCTAAGGGTGAACCCACAACCTCAGTTTTTGTCTGTTTTCACTCAATGACTCTTTCAGAGATGGATTTCTCTATCCCACAGAAGCTGTAGCTGCTCAGAAAACCACAACATTTGCACAGTCATGGTGGTACCAATCTGGAAAAATACTTCAGGCAAGTTAGAGCAAAGGAGAGAAGCCCTTCTTCATCTTGGTCTGAAAGAAATGGCTACCTTAATCTGGGACCAAATTTTTCTCACTTAATGGAATTTTGTGTTAGATTAGCTACTTGTGGCAGCCACAGGATATGACAAAGCATAGTCCCCTTTCAAACTTTGTGCCACAATTTTCTGCTGCTTTTCATGCACCAGGAGCTGTCTGACCCAGCAGCCACCCAGCTGAGAGGGACAAACAAAAGATAAGCAGCTGTATCCAATATATTTTCTGCTGTTCTTATTCCTTGATCCAGTTTATGGAGAGGTCAGGAAATTTTTGCCCTGGGCAACAGATCCAACATTTTGGGCAACAATGCTCCATAAGATTATGCTCACTGATAAATTAAGATTAAGTCTCGAATGTCTGACTTCCTAAATTGCTTTCTTCTCTTTCATATTTTTAGGTACGTTATTAACCTGCTTTAAAAAGCAAATTCATATCACAAATCACAGACTTTTATTCAGAGATTAATTTGTCCTGGGGAAAAAAATCTTTCTAAGTTTAAACCAAGTTTAAGGTTGCCAAAGAAATTCAGTTACATGTGTATTTGTTTCATTTTTCATACTCATCTCCACTTCCTTCTTTTGTTGCAATATTTCCAGCCTCATCAGAACTCAAAAGTACCAGAAATAAATCAGAGGCACCCACTTTTGCAAAGCATAGGTCTTCTTGTGCTGAGAATCCTGGGCTAGGATTGGGGAAATCTGGGTTCAATTTTCTGCTTTGCCACTGATTTGCAGTTTAATACTGGATAGGGTATTTAATACAACCAGTCTCTACTCCAGGCATCCCTCTGTGACACTGCTGGTGTCTCCTTCCCACGAAAGGAGCAGTAAGCTGGCTGGAGCAGGGTGCTCATCATGCCAAGATCACAGGTTCAATCCATGTATAGGCCATTCATGAAAGAGTTGGACCCAATGATCCTTGTGGGCCCCTTCCAACTCAGAATATTCTGTGGTTCCCAGTAACTAATCTGTGGTTCAACACTGCTGTGGTGATCAGAGCTGTTTGTGAGCACGCTCTTCAAGAACAGCAACGAAATGCTGTCACATTTAAACAAACATAGGATTAGTTTTTGTTTCCCAAATAATTATTTTTATCTTGTTTCAACCTGCTGGAGAACAAGCTGTTGTGTTTGCTTCTGCAGACATATTATCTCAGTCCTAAGCAGCTCTGTGTGTATGGTGTGACAGTGTCACTCCTGGTCAGGGGGCCTGGATGGGATGTGCTACACAGCCCATCTTCAGTGGGGCTTTTATAGGGAATTACTGAAGATGTACTGTCTTCAGTAAGACATTTGTAATTTTATTTCTTTAAGATCTAAAAGTTAGCAATTCTTGAGCAATGAATATATTCATGTTTGTATTCAGCTATGTGACTTGCTGGGCAGTGCATCTATAAGCTACATGTCTGGTTCTCAGTTCAAGCAGGGAAGGGATGATCTGACCCTAAGATTAGAGATCCTGGCTATGTAGATCAACTTGTCATCTCACATACTCAGTTTCTGATGACCCAGTCTGAGTGTTCTGCACATGGAGAGCTGTATTCCCAGATGCACAGGAGAATGGTGCATTTGAAAGGTGGGACATAAATGAATGTCTAAAGGGTAGCCACGACTTCTCATCAACCTTGACTCCAGTTAATGATCTGAAGAACCTGTTTGTTATCTTGGGGAATGGTGAATCAATTCACCTGCCAGTTTTAATGAAAGTTTTGTTCTTTAGAACTTGTATTTACAAAAATTAATAGAATAAGTGTAGCACAGACCTAGGTGTTGACAAGGATTTTTAGCCCTACAACAACCCTCAGCTATTACATTATTACATTACATCAAATTCCATGGTCTTTCTTCAGTCAAAAGATACTAGGAGGAAAGGCTGTAACTTATTACAGGTATGAATAACAAATTTTTAACACATTATCTCTTTTAATGAGTTAGCACTTTGAATATATACTGCTAGATTTCATGAGTCAAATTTTTGAAAGGGCTAAATAAATACAAAAATTAAAACATTTAATCCTGGATATACCATTAGTTAGAAATTCAAATAATATAAACAAAACTAATTGCAGCAAACAACTCAGCAAAACACATTACAAAAGAAAACCATACAAGTAATTAGATTCCCAGAAAAAACTTAATCACAGCTGCCTCAGCAGTTAAAAAAAGACAAGTATCAAAGTTTATTATAACATTGCTGTGTAATGGTTTACACATTTTTCCATTGTGCTTAAGAAGAACCCAGACTTTTAAAATTATTCTCAAGCAAATGACTGAGCTCTTTATTAAGTGCTACTGTACTCACTGAGTCATTTGTCTTCATTAGACAATGACTAAGCTATCTTTTGAATCTTAGCTATGTACCTGTATAAGTATATTACTGTCATACAATGACTGTATTACTCTATTTTAAAATTTTTATAGTATTGTGAAGACCACTATTATGTGGTATTTGAAAAACCATCTACAAGAAAGAACATCTGTATGCACATTTGAGTTTAGTTAAAAAGACTGAAGTTGAGGTCAAATGCATTTTCACTGCAGTATGTTCTAATGATGAATGAAAGATTACTTTGAACTTGAAGCCAATTGGACATCCAAAACGAAGTATTTTTGTCATAGGTGTAAAACCTGGAACCTGAAATTGTTCCTAGCTGCTTCAGAAGCACTAAGAAAACCAGAAGCTGAGTAAGCTGGAGTAATATGCTGTAGCTTTCAGTGTTGGCACACTTATAATTCTTAGATGAATGTTGGCCAAAAGAAAAAAATTATTATTGTTTACTGAGGTGTTGTGACATTGTATAATTGACCCAAGACCTTTGAAAACCTAAGCAAACAGGTTTTGGTTATGACTGGATATGTTGCATAGGCCACATTTGCTTCTGAATAGTTGCATTGCATTACAGAAGTGGTGGGTGAGGTCCGGGGATTGGATTTGATATTGAATATAAACCAACATTCAAAGTTAGTTCCACAATAAGAGTTTCACAGTAGTCCTTGTTGGAGTAAGTTCATATCTGGTGAACTGTGTATAGAAGACTTATGCCTGTATGGTTATGAACTGTCTGATTTATGAAAATGTGGGGCTTTATGCTAGACAAGAGTTTTTGTGGGTGACAAATGTTCTTCACACCAGTCATTGTTTCAAAATCTTCTTGTAAAGCTGTTTTGAGGAATTGAGTTTGGAGGTTGGCTTTGTTTTTGAGGGATCTCCTGTTTGTGTAGATCTCTCTGCTTCGAGTTTGTGAATACAATGCCTCTAAGCCTATAAAAACCAGGACACTGCCAAACACTCCCTTTTTTACAGCCTGTCTAGACCTCTAGAAATTGGGAGTGTCCAGCACTTCAACAACTGATGTCTGAGTGTGTGTATAGACTTGGTTAACTGCATAAATGCCATCTCAATCCTTAACTCTGAATTCTTGGCACTAGTGAATGAGTGATTTAAATTAACCAGCAAGTGCAGTGAGGAATATCTCACTAGGTCTGCTGTACTGCACCATTACCAAAAAGTAAATACAAGTACACCAGCCAGAATCATCACAGATTCATAAAATGTCCTGAATTGGAAGGAACCCACAAAGACCATCAAGTCCAGCTCCTGGCCCTGCAAAGGAACATCCCTGAGTCACACCATGTGTCTAGAGCATTGTCCAAACACTTCTTGAGCTCTGTCAGGGTTGGTCCTGTGAGAACTTCCCTGGGGAGCCCATTCCAGAGCCCAAACATCTTTTAGGTGAAGAACGTTTTCCTAATATCCAAGCTAAACCTCCCTTGACTCAGCTTCAGGCCATTTCCTTGGGTCCTGGCATTGGTCACCACAGAAAAGAGATCAGTGTCTGTCCCTCCTCTTCCCCTCACCAGGAAATTCTAGACTGCAATTGAGATCTCTCCTCAGTCCCTTCCAGGCTGAACAAGTGACTCAGGCCACTCCTCATACAGCTTTCCCTTAAGGCCCTTCACCATCCTTGTTGCACTCCTTTGGATGCTCTCTAATATCTTTATAACTTTCTTGTATTGTGGCACCCCAAACTGCCCCCAGCACTGGAGGTGAGGCCATCCCAGTGCAGAGCAGAGGGGACAATCCCTCCCTTGCCCAGCCGGTGCCTGGTGCCCTCCTGGCTGCCAGGGCACTGCTGGCTCATTCCCAATTTGCCATCAGCCAGGAACCCCAGGTTCCTTTAGCTATGCTTCACTGTATTTAGTATAGAGCTTTTTTTTTTTTATTCCTTCCAGCCATGAGATACCAGCAGTGTCCCCTTGCATGACTGTGTGTAACTATGACATCAAAACAATTTAATTAAAATACTCATGTGCTACCTGTAAGGGACTTTAGCAGAGCAGAATAGTTCTGCTTTTGTCTAAAAGATGTAAGCTCAATGTACATAGCCAACCTGTTTGTTAAACGCCACTAACCTGAAGAGAGTTGTACATCTTCATTTTACTGACAGGTGCTTCAATACATTTGATTATTTGATGCCAGTTATATTACTAATGCAATCAGAATGTTTTATCTGGAAAGTATTTCTATATTTTCAAAGCTCCCTGGATGGATTTTAATGATCATTCACCGGTTTACAGAAATGTCACTACATTGTTTTGGTAGAGAAGATCACATTTACAGTTAATATAGTTGGGGTTCTCACAAGGGATCATACAGGGAGTGGAGAGGAGAAATGCAAGGTTTCTGCTTTCTTAACCAGGCATTTCTGAATTCAACAAAGTGCTTCCATGCTACCCTCCCAAGAAATTTAAGAATTAACATTAAAAAGAATTAACCAGGACAAAGCAGTGGCCTATAAAGGTGAACTCCACTGTCTCAAAATCTGTAAGGTAAAGGGAAAATGGGATGGGATAATTTTCTGAAAAAAGAGACAGAAGATGAGTATGATTCTTTGTATTCGGTGTCCTAATAACATCAGCAAATTTGCATGTTAACTTCTGGGAACATCAGATATGTGAAGTCATTCAGCAGCTTCCTGGTATGCACACAAAATCAGAAAGCATTACGTCCTTGTCCTCATGATAGAAAACAGAAGTGACAAAAAATCCTTTTTTTTTCCTGTAAGAAAAGAGCTTGTCCTAATGTACAAAATGAGAATTTCTAGGAAGAGACACATCAGGGAGAGCCTTTCCTCTATCACTGAGTCCTTCAGTCTGGGAAACCCACACAGTTCCCAAATCCAGCTTCAGGACATACCTGGCCCAGGCTGGAGCAGTGCGTGGTGGCCACCTTGGAGGTTTGGCTTCCCTACAAAACTATGTTTCTCCTGATTATTTCCTTACCTTCCTCACAGGCATCTCCCACAGCTGGGTGTGGGGATTTTAAATACTCTTTTAAATATTCTTTTTTTCCCCATCTTTTTTTTTTGATTCAGCAAAGTTTTTGAGGGTCGAGAACTTGGTTAATTTGTTCTGAGACGCTGGGAAGGTTTTTGACCTGGTGGGATATTTAGGGACAGGGATTACAAGGGTGCATCTTCAGCAAATCCTTCCTAGTACACTCTTGGGAAAATGGTGCCTGTTGGTGAATTTCTGACTTCGAGAATTTGTACTTGTGGGTGACAGCGGTCACACCAGTATCCAGGGTGCAGCTGAGTCTGAGCTCATGATCATCTGCCTGGCTGCATCCATGTGAGGTGGGCACCAGAACAGGGCACAGACCATAATATCTGTTTAGTTTTATTGGAGTTGTCACCTGTAACAGTTTTCCTCATTGCAAAACCTGGGCATGTCTCTGGCATGGCAGCAGCCACTGCTCAGTCCCAGTGGTCAGGAGGATTGAGGCCATATAGTCCAGCAGGAGATTGGATGTGTGGATTGGGCTGTGGTGTGCCCAGTGAACACCTGCCTAGGTGAAAGGGTTGTGCTGGGGATGCCCAGGTGAAGGATGCTGGTCCTGCAAACGGTGCTGCAATGATCCTGTAGCTGAGGAAGAATTGAAGGGCTCAGGAAAAATTGTTTTGAGACTCTCAAAGATGTTGACTGCCATTGGCAGGGGACTTTAAGACGCCTCAAAAATAAGCATCTCAGTGATGCACTCAACTATTTAAAATGATCTTTAAATGCTTGCTATCTTGCAACCAGTAGAAATGTTGTAGTAGCAGGCAGGGAGATGGGGTCCCTTATTCTTCTGGACGCTGTGAACTGTTTCAGCTCTGACAAAGCAAATCCCATTGTGAATGATGAGCTTGCTTTAACTCTGCTTGCAAGGGGTCATCCTAAACTGAGAGGTAATCCTGTCTCTGTCTCTCTGCTAAACTAAGCTGAGCTTCAGTCCAGCTGCCAAAAAGGAAAAAAGGGGCAGGGGGGGAAGAGAGAGGGGGGGAGTTATCAAACTTATTAAAACAAAACAAGAATGTTTAAATTACTTTTTTAAAAAAACCCCACTGAACTGACTGGATTTGAACTAGCTATTTATTGGCCAAAGTTTATTTTTTCTCTCTCATTTTAATCCCATTGATGATGAAGTATTTTAAGTTGTATTGGTTAATTCTTCTTTCTTATTAGAACATTTCTCTTCCTCTTCCCCCTCTTTACCTCGTGCTTTATATTTACAGAGAACATCAGGTAACAAGGCAAGCCTGGCTTCTGACCAAAAAGGTATTTTAGCTGGAGATTCATTAATGGGTATAAAAACAGTCAGCCTTATTTAAAGGCACTTCTTAGGCAAGAAGAAAGGGGTTCAATTACCATATTTCATTTAAAGTGAAGATTAAACATCTTTACCAGGACAGTGCACTAATCCCATGAATCCTATTTATGTTGAAATGTAGTGCTATTGGCAATAAACAGCAATTTGAGAAGTCATAACCCAAGGAAATAATTGTCAAGTGACTTTAGAGCTCCCTATAAATTTCCTCTTCATGACTTTGGCAGTAGTGTTCAACAACAGAGTTAAATATTTGTTTTAGGTGCTCCTGCCTTTAACAGACTAATTAAAAAGATGGAATTCTTTGATTCTATCTCAAATAATTTTACTTCTAATCTCTCTCAGGCAAAGTCAGCTCTGTAAATGGAACTAAACATATTTTTTTTCTGAATAGAGACTTTGCAGCATAGCAATAAATTCAAGCACTGGGAAAGTAAATGCAACTGAAGTACCCTTAATGATGCTATTGTGTAGTTGTTATGGTTGTAATCCCATTACACAGACCTTTACCTTGAAGGCCATAAATTCTTTGAGAAATAATTCTAATGGAAAGGTGCATTACTTAAACATTGTGTTTCAAAATGATGAAAAAGACAATTTAAGTTTGAAAAACCAAGTCACACAAAGTGAAGGAGTAATAATGGAGGGAGATTAAACTTTTGCCTATTGTGCAAACCTTCTAAATTTGTATTTCCTGAGAAACTGCGCAATGGAGCTGCTCCCAGAGCTACTTCTTGTAATTTGCATCACCCACATGCCTGGAACTTGCCATTAAGGATCAGCCCCCCATTCTGCTCTACACCTGCAAACTTAAAAACAGTACCTGAACCAAAAATTGTCAGTCTAAATACCTGACCCAATGCCCAGTGAAGTCAATGGAAGATTTTTCATTGATTTTAATGATTTAGTTCAGGAGTTAAGTAAGTATTTCTAAGACAAAAATCAATATTGTCCCACAGTGGTAATGTTTTCATGTGCTTCTATTGATCCTTTTGACATAGATTACAGGATACCTTGGCACTGTCAACATACCAGGTTTTAACAAACTGATTTGATTTATTAACACCATTTGATTAACATCTGAAGTAGCAAGTATTTATCAAATGTCAGCAAACAAATGCTCAGCAGACAGGTCACCACAAAAAATGACTTGTTGCACAATGTAAGCTGAAGTTCAATAGGAAAAGGCTTTCTGTAAAATTGGTTTATGTGGGAGCCCTACTCAGCATAAACTGGGGGTTTTTAAACCAGCTATGTCATCAGGCCTAAAAAATGCTCTTACCTCTCCTGGAGTACCTTAACTTACCTCCTTACATGAACAGTGAAAAAAATATTGCCATGGCAGCACAGTTATAAAACTTATACCAAACTTTTCAAATCAAATGGAACTTGCTTAGTCTGTCAGTTTTACTTTACAATTTTTAACCCACCTTCTAAATAAATACAGTAAAATGCATCATTCTCTTTCAGAAATACTGCAATTCATTGCTGTGTTTGAAGCATCTCACAAATGGAAATCCTGGGGCATCAGAAATGGGACTGGTTGTCAATGGTATTTACAATGTCATTGCTCAATTGACAGCCCTGTAATTTAGCTTTGCCCCTTTATAAACCAACCAAAACCCTTCAGTAATTTCTTTAGAATGACTCTGAAGTCACTAATTCACCTTGATTGCTGTACAGCTATTCATATAAAAATAAATAATTCATACAATTTTACAATTGTATAGCAGTAGTCTAATGATGCACACCTTTCTTACTACATGAAAGAAAATCTACACTTTTATGACATCAGATTCTTCCACACGATATTGTTTCTCAGTTTACTAATAGTCACCAGAATGATCCCCAAATTTAAAATATAATTTCCTCCATTCAAAAGGATTTTTTTCTCCTGGAAGAATATTTGAAACCTTTCAGAATTTTCCTGGTACAAACCCAAAACTACAAGTTATATCTGACACAGACTAGGATGAGATCCATTCATTTGTAGTTTCCAAACCAATGTAAAGCCTAATTTGCTAATTGAATTGGTAATCATTTATCACATAGCCTGTTACAGTATGAATATCTCTAACAGTTAAATCGATCATAACAAAAATGCGGATATCATGTAAATCTTATCAGGATCACTAAAATAATGGGGCTTTTGTTTACAAGGTGTCGATTGGTTTTAGAAGCTTTGATAATGACTCCAGACAGTCAATAAATACAGAGACTTTTACATAGCCAGTAGGAGCCGAACTAAACTATCTAATCTTTTTAAAATGACAGACAACACAATGAACTCTGAACTTAATCCCCTCCAAACATTAAGGAGACAGTTCAGTGCTTAAAGTACTATTCAAACTGAAACCCTACATTAAAACAAAATCATTAAGTGTCTGATTTAAACAGACAGGAAAATTCAGAGGTAAGGCTGGTTTTCCTTCCCATTGTGCCTGGGCAGTGGTCTGTGGTGGGCTCCAAGTCTGTCGGTTGCTTGTCTTGGGCAAGGAAAATACCTCTGAGCCTTTTGAAAGTTTGTAGTCAAAGCATTAAAAAAACCCCACAAAACTGAAAACTTAATTGCTTTTTGTCTCTATCAGGCAAAATTTCCTGTAAGATTTTGCAGCAGACATGGGAGACAACGTTACAGCTACATTTCAAGTTGCAAAATTTACACAGTTGGGCTCATAACCTCTGAAAATGATACATTGCCTTTAAGAGGAAAAGGAAACTGTAAATGTAAAGCTTATGTTACACTGAGAATGGGGGAGGAGGGTGGCAGGTAATGCTAACATATAAATTGTGTATTATGAGCATATAAATATATTAAATCACACTTTATTTCAGCTTGTCAATTTTTGAAATAGATAATAGGATCATCCAACTGTAGGACAGTTTCATCCAGTAGCAATAAAGTAAGAGAAGAGAAAATAAAAATATATTTAAAAATATAATTAGCAATTCTTTTGAGATAATTGTTAGCTTTCTAACATTATTAGAATCCCTATTTGCAGTGTAAATCTGAATCCTCCCAATACTGCTGAAGGTTCATTATTAACCTGTTTTCCATGAATTAAATCTTGTCTGTGCCTTTTATTAGTTTGTCTTATAAATGTACCTCTCTGGATAATGAAAAGAGTAATTAATCTGTTCTAATCTTTTCAGTGCATCCATCTTGCTTCCTAATGTAAAGCCTATGTGAAAAATGTTTTTGTTTTATTCTTAATGTGACCTAAATATCTTTAATGTCTTTCCTGGTAATTGGAGATAGGATGTGTTAAATATCTGAATTTGTCATTAATTCATTCCACTGAATAGATAATATTTCCTGAAATCTTAGTATGGCAGGTAGATTGTTGTGTTCAAAGGGGGAAATGCAATTTAAATAATAATTTGGACTTTAAATTTTTTAATTACCAGAATCTGCTTACATAGTAAAATGCAATTTGTTGTTCTACAATTTTGTAATTTTTATAGTATCCTCATTGTCTTGGTAAGTTTCCATATGCAAAGAGCTTAAAATATTTTATGTTGTTAACAATGATTCTTAAGTCAGGAATTTCTGATATTCCCACTAGGTGGATTTTGCCATGATTAATTATTTAATCTTTTCTTTCCTGCAGTGCTTGATGATCAGTTTATAGCTTCTTGTTGTCATTCAGATGAGCTTCATTATCAGGACAGCCTAAATCTCACAATAGATTGTTATCTGTGTTCTCAGGATGAGATGAAGCAGCAGAAGTGAGAGTATGAGTATTTATTTGGCATCAATGTGTGATATTTTAAACCATTTTCTAAAGTCTGAATTTACATTAACTGTATACAAACTCCACCTTGATTTCAGACTCCAGTTATGCTAATAGATTTTGCTTACCGAATGCAACATTTCAAGATATTCCAATTTTAAAAACCCTCTAGAGCTTTACTTTAGAATATTTTTATGTTTGACTGACAGGATTTTTTTGATAATGATTACTTTCTCTGGTGATAATTTGTGGTAGAATTAGTAGAATTTCATGACAGCTTATTGCACAGCCCTTTTCCTTAGCAAGAGTTGCCTTTCTTTTCCATGGTTGCCTAATTAGTATTTCCTGAATCAGAGAACAGCTACATGTTTCATAACGAAAATAAAAGGACCAGAACTCTGCCAAGTATGTGCTGAATGAAAATCCACAACTGCCAACATATTCGGCTTCTGTTTTTTTCCTTCTTAATTTCTTTAAAACTTTTCTTAGTCATTCGAACAGATTGCTTCCTAAATCTGCCTCTGATTAGTTACCATGCATTTAAGGACAAGTACTGTAGAAAATCTTACAATAGGCAAGTTTTCATTAAAGAACTACACAACTGGTTGTGAATAACACCTAACCAGGGTCCAGCTAGAGCAGAACCTACAAGTGTCTAAAAGATACACTGCAGCATCTTTTACTCTCAGAAGCTCCTTGGTACATGCTTTCTCTCCTGTTCTCTTTCCTCCACCATGAGCTCCCAAATTCACTGCATTTGGGCACTGCCATCACACATCAAGTTACAACTAAGATTAGTTGAAGGCATTTGTATTTTTTTCTCTCTATTTGTCCCAGTGGTAGCAACGAAAGGGTTTAAGCTGAATGATGCCTGCTGGCATTTGTGGGCAAAGCATCCTTGGCATGGCTCGGATGGCAGAGGAGTCCCAGACTCAGCGTGTCACTCACTGGGGACTGTCCCTGGTGCACTTCATGTAACACAGCCCCCAGCTCTCCTCACCGTGGAGGGGCAGTGGGGACCCCTCCTTGGCTGGCTGCGCTGCTTGGGCTGCCTTGCTGGAAGGGCCAAGCTGTCCCCGTGCCATGGGGTGTGCTGGTGGGGCTGGCCTGGTGACATCCATGTCCTGGGCTGCGTTGGGTCTGCCTGCAGTGATTCAGTTCCCATGTTCAGAGCATGGAGCTCTCCTGCCATTTGTAGCAGCCTCCCAGCACTGGTGTCTGTGGAGGTCCTGCTCTCCTGAATGGAAACCAAGTACTGCCTTTGTGCCACGACCACTGAGCTTCTGAACCAAGAATAAAAATAAAGGTGGGACTTTTCTTTCCTCCAAAAAGAATAGCATTTACCATATCTTTAATTCCAAACTGTGCAGTAATTTCACAAGGAGTACTGACCAGTTTTCCAATGTTTTAATTGATCAGACCCTGCCCTTACTTTGCCTGACTGTGTGTATTTATAGCAGTGTAACACTAAACCAGATTTGCCTTTGTTTTTGTGATTTATGCGTTTTTTTCTTGAACAGGAAAACATTCATTATCAAATGTTATGAGAACAATACAGTAACTGGAGGTTATTTTATATGAAAATATTGTTGATTGTTTCTCCCCTAGAAATCTCTCTTGGCAGCTCACTTCCTGCAAAATGAATCAGCAAAAGCTGCTCATGAAAGTTGTTAATATATAATACAATCACCCAGCACTGCACTTGCTCCTTATCTATAAAATCCTTTCATGATCAATGATTCACATCACCTTTTGATTATAGTCTCTGAGCACAAACAGTTTCTTAATATAAATTAATGGCCTTGGAATTTCTAAACAAACATTCCCTTTTGTTTAGCATCATTTCCTATTTTCATACCAAAACAGAGTCTTATTGTAATCGTTCAGTTTTCACTGGAAAAAGTGTTTGTGGCCTGGAATGTTCTCAAAACACAAGTGGTTCCTTTCAAAGCTAATAGTGTTGATTTATAAGGCCTAACGTGCCACGTTAATTGAGTATAGCTAGGAAATATTACAAAAAAACAGCTAGTGTGGTGTGATACTTTAAATAATGATTCTTGTACTCATTTACTGGAAAAGAAATTTTCTCTTGAAGTGTAGTATTATTTGGCAATGTTTGCTTGATTGTTTTTTCTTTTTCTTTCATAGTAATTAAGACCCAGTTATCTAAGCAGCAGATAGTCAATGCACTTCCTTTAAATTTCCCGACTGCTGTTAACACTACTGAATAGGCATGGGCTCTTCAGCAAAATGAATACTGAAGATTTCCTCTGGCCAGATCTTATTAGGACAATTAAATGCCAACCATCATGCAGTGGTAACCTAATGTTAACTGTTCCATCTTACAAACTTCAGGGAAGCATGAGTGGAGAATGAGTAGCAGAAGCATAAGCCTGACCTGCACAGAACTGGTGAAAAAACTATCTGATAATATTCCTTTCTAAGGCAGAGCTCTTTCACTTAAATCAATTAAGTGGAGTTCTAACTAAACTGAAATAAGAACCTGAGAGACTGAAAATGCCTATGGAGATATTTAGTTTAATTAATTATTAGCTAAAGTGATTCAAGTCTATATTCAGACAAGTTTTTTTTTTTTTTTTCTTCCTGAAGTATTAAAAGAATAAAGGCCATGATAAAAATGATCACAGTTCTGAGTGGGTTGTTCAGAGTAGTTTCAATTAAAGCATTTCGGTTTTCAGAGAGAATAGACTCAGAGTGGGCACCATGTCTGTTGTCACTCACTGTGGCTCAGTTGACAGAGCAGCTCATCAATCTGGCATCACTTGGCCATCACCAGTCACATGTCCATCATGCACTCATCCTAACCTCAAAAGTAGTTTTAATTTCTGACTCATTCATACCCCAAACTAGAACAGGGGCTGTTTTTCTCAGGAAAGTTCTCCTGGCTTACATAAGGAATATAAATGCTGTGGATATCTAAGACTGCATGCTCTTAAAAGTGTGAAGTAAGTAAAAAGGCCTCCTGAATTGTTCAAGAAAAGTGATGTCCTCCAGAAAAATATCTGTACTAGAGCTCCTCACTTCCTATAAAGAAGCAAAGCCCTCAGGCTCCCAGGGCATGTCCCTGACTCAGGGTTTTAGTCAATGCCTGCTCCTTAAGGTAAGCAGAGAGAAAATTTTTTGCGCATGAGTGTTTTGTTCTGTAGAATGATAACTTTGTAGCATCATTCAAAAGCTATGCTAAAAAATATGGTTTGTATGTTGCAATGAAAATGAAATAGTATTAGTTCTTCAATGGCACCAAGCATTATATAAACACATATAATGACAGTGACCTCCTTCCCACTGCAGCCAGACAGAAGTGCCTCTGTACAACCAGTAGTTTTGAAGCCTTTATTGACTCTTACAAAGATAATATAAACACCATCTGAGGATCTCTCCAGATATTTTTAGGCACTTGTAAGGTATCAGTGAAATGTCAAATGAAGTGCAAAAGCAGTTACTGATGCACTGCCCTCCTAACAGGAGAGATGTGTCTGTTCTGACAATTTACCATAAAAATCCCCATGTGAAATAGAGCATTGCTCATTTGGTATTTTGGTGAAGATTGTTATATACACTGTCTAATTCTTAAATCCCATGTAATTAAAACAAAAAAACAATGTATTTATGATTTTTGACTGCTATTCAGAGAACATAATTCATTTAAATGCTCTGGAATAAAAAAAGGTAATTTCTCTGCTGATATCTAATGTACTGGCTGTATATTAGGTGAAAAGGGAAAAGACAAAAAATGGCAGTGGTAATTCTATCATCTCCTTTCTGCCTCTTTTCCCCAAGAATCATTTGATAGGGCTGCTGCTACCATGCTTCATCTGAGAGGCAGAAATGGGTCTGGCCATCAGAAAAACAGGCACAAGGGGAATGAGAGCAGCCAGTTCAGGTTCTAGGGAGAATGAGCTGGTTTGCAAGGGTCCAGTTTGGGGATGAGCCCAGGAAAGAAGGCAGTAGCAGAGCAAGAGATGCCAGAGAAATGACTAACGGCATTGTTGTCCTTGTGGAGGGATGTAAAGAGGAGATATCTGGGCAATGACCAATGAAGTAATTTGTTATGGATGGCATTGCATGTGAAAATTATCTCTAGTAATTCCATTTGAGGGTGGACGTTTTTCCCCTTCTCTCTTTTCCATGATTCATTCAAAATGGATTCCAATGCAACTGGGAAAGAAAATTAAACAGACTCAAAGATGCTAATCATGCATTGGTAATTTTAAAAAAAGGAAGTAATCTACACTGGAATTGCATATCCAGTAAGGATCATATTCTACAGCACATTCCCCTTCTTGTAATGGTCATGTGGGTAAAACGTATTTTTAAAGTATCAACACAGGAAGGCAAGATTTAAACCAGCAGTTCTTGGGCCTCTGTTATCCCATTAGGGTTGGGGAAGAGCAGGAATTAGGAGAGGAAGGGGAGAAAGGACATGGTGAAAGTGGTTTTGCTTCAGATAAGCCTCTGCATCCTGTTTCACAATATTGTTGATAATTTGCCTCAATTTCCCCTCTTGCTCTCTTCTGAGCTGTGAACCGTTTTTGCACCTTCAGTGAGAAATAGGTGCTTTGGATCATTTTTTCAAAGGAAAATCTCAGGATGATTGGTAAGATGGCAACAGCTCTCTTTATAGCTTACAGGGCCAGAGGTTTCTGAGTGTCCAGATAATGAAATACTTCCTTCACAGAAATACTTTGAGTTTAACCAGCACAGAAAATATCTTCTTATTTTCTGCCGGGAACTCCTAGAAGATTAATACCTCCTCAGGCTTCTTGACCTGGTTAAATCTTAACTAGTACAAGTATAATATCTGAGAAATTATAAGGTCTACTACTGTAACTGACATCTAACATCCTTTTCTGCACGGAGAGTACCACAAATTAAAAAAAATAAATAATTACTTAGCATTGTCTTTGCTGACAAACCATTTAGTTGCACCTTCCAAGTATGTTATGTATAGTTGTGACGCAAAGACACACTGTTCTGCCAGAAGCGGATGTCAAGTGCCTATACTGAATTTGTCCCTTCATCTTTTTACAAAACTACTTTATTTCCTTGAACAAGGCAGTTCCCTAAAGCCTTTTGAGAGTGGCTCTGAGCTCAGCTGGAAAAAGGAAAAGCTCCTGTATCACTGAAAGATGTTGGGCATGTCTAATGAGCACTGAAATTATGGTGGGCAGGAGCAGGTGACAGAAATGGGGCAGGGGAGCACAGGTTGCACAGACAGCACAGGGTAGAAGCAGGGTCAT
This sequence comes from Toxostoma redivivum, assembly GCA_013397375.1. Taxonomy (NCBI): domain Eukaryota; kingdom Metazoa; phylum Chordata; class Aves; order Passeriformes; family Mimidae; genus Toxostoma; species Toxostoma redivivum. The sequence goes on from VXBI01011924.1 coordinate 553,324, forward strand.
CTGCAGCAGAAAGGGCTTTTGGCATGTGTTATTGTATTCCTGCCCACGGATCTGAGGTCAGATACAGATCCACCACTGTACCTTGGAGCCTTCTCTGGATGTCATGGTCTCAGACAGGTTCAGTGGCAGTGTAAAACACTCTGAAGTGCCGAGCAGCCAGGCCTGGTGCAATTTGGTCTGATCCTGTCCAGAGATCATCATCCACTGTTGAATGATGTCTATCATTCAACATCCACTGCCACAACCAAAGAGACTGTGACATCTGCCTATTTCTTGGTCATTCACCTTGTATTTGTTTGCTTCTTTTTACATTGTTTTGCTTTGTTATTAAACATATTTATTTCCAGGCAGCTGTGATACCAACAAGAACATTTGCACAACAGATTCAGAGTCCTGTTTATTTTGGTTAGTTGATTTCCTAAAGCAAGGTACTGTTTAAATTTTTGGGAAAGGAGGAAGAAGAAATTTTACCCAAAGCCTCTGTAAGAATCAAAATAATTTAGACTCACATAAATATTTTCATAAAAGCATTTTGTATAAATCGTCATGCTTCCATCACAGCATTCTATTTTTATTGGCAGCCACAGTGCGTAATGGCGGGGTGTAGATGTCTGAGACATCTCTGATTTACCTGCCCTGCCTCTACTCTTCCACAATGGTAGTAGATGTACTTTCTTCTATCACAGGAATAAGCTTGAGCTTGTTAGATTTGCAGTTTACTTTCACAGTGTCGCCTTATAATTGTTAAATTAATACTGAATCCAGTGACTGTTAAGATTAGAATGAGTAGTTTCAATATCCATCCTTTCATCTGCGTTTGTGTGACATCCAGTGGCTGAATGGGTCAATCACAGGCTCCCATTTCTGGTGAAAAGTGTAAAAATTACTCACAACTGCATGTAGAACATGAAAGCAGGAAATGCATTGCAGAGTAATGCTAACAGAGCAATTGCTTAATTTTGGCTTAAAAATAAACTGGTAATTAAAGCAGTTTGTTCAAGGAAACATTGCAAATTTGTACGTAGCCTGAACTCACTACAGCCTTTGGTGTTCTTTCCCACTGCTAGCGATGTGAACTCATCTCCTCAAACCGAAATATATTGATTATCCAAATGATATTGAATTAGGCTTCTAAAAAGTTGTTTAAACTTAAAGATCTAGAACTCCAGTCATGTTTGAAGTAACTGCCTGAAATTAAAGTAATTCATAGCAGTTGTGCAGTGTTTTCTTTGCCAACATCATGAAAATGACATGACAGCAGCACTGCTCTTAACATTTGTTTATCCGTTTTTTTTTCCATGCAGGTAATAAATTAGTAACAGGTTGTTTTTTTTTTTTTCTCACATATGTAAACCCCATAATTATCACAGAGCATTTTTTGCAATTTGTTATTATAAGTGACAGCTACTAATGCTGAAAAGGAAAATGATGGAAACATAAATGTTTGTCTGTTTTTCTACTCTGCTTTAGGAGATCCATAAATATTTTTCATAAATCCAGCTAAGTCCTTGTGTGCAAGCTTTTTTATATAGCAAAAGGAAAACAGAATTTAAAAAAATATATTTTTAATCTCATAAAACTTAACAGAGAAATTAAACATTGATGTCTAGTGTCTGAAATTCCTTTAAAGTTATCTTTTCAGTTACTTAATTGCAGGTTTAATATTTATTTCAAGGATGTAAAAATATTTTGGCAGGAAATTTGTTGTTAAGACAAATATATATTGGACACACATCCACAACAGACTGTGCAGGCCTGGGTAGTGCATACGAGGCAAACGTTAGCAGCAGACAGGAAAAGAGCAGCTGTGCACCATTCTTGGACACAAAGTCCTCAGGAGTCACGAGGTTAGCACAGGATCTTTTTTTCTATGCCTGGTTTTGCTGACTACAGAGTCACTTAGTCAACTATAATAATCAGAATAAAAGTCTTCTCCTAAAGTTAGATTAGTTTTATGCTACTCTATGGCAAGGAAAAGCAAGTCAAATCTCTCAGAATTGTATCTAGAAGAAAATAAAGATCAGATATATGAAAATGCCCTTGCTGAGATCCAGTCCTTTGAGCTGCCTCTTGGAACCACCCTAAGGTATGCATCTTTTTAATAGTATTATATTCTTCATGATGGATGTGTTCCATTCTATAGCTGTTCTTTCAGACAGCACAATATATTAGAAACTTTGTTTTCGTGACCCTGAAGCCTACAGGAAAGTTGAGTTTAATTTCAATGTGATTGGCTCTAAGTGAAAAAAATACAAACCAAGGTCACCTACTCTGCTCTTTTTTTTCACCAGGACAAAGTGATCTATTTCTGATGGCTGGCTGTAGATTTGTGAAAAAAGAAAGTGCTCTTAAAAATGAAAACAAGGGGAAGTTTTCTCTTTTGTAGTAGTGTTTTTAGTTTAAAGTTAACAGCTACGTTTTTAAAGAATTAACTTCTTCTTACTCTTAAATTTTTAATAAATGCAACTTCTGTTTTAATCACCAAAGACCCAACTAAATTAAGGTTTCACTGTTGATATTTCTATATATCTGAAGTTTTTTTTTTTTTTCATTTGTACCTTATGGAAACTGCTTAATGGTAAAAGTGCAACTGAAAAAATTCCTCTGCATAGTTGTCCTTAAAAAAAGTAGTACATATAAGATTGCAATATAATTTGTCTAGGTATATTGTCAGTATTTGTAGAAGAGTTTTAAAAATAGCCTGCCTGGCACCATAGGCATCAGGTTGCAGTACCAATCACGCTAAAAAAAGAAAATTAAATTTACCCTGAAAAATATGTCCATCTATAACTTCAGTATTTTGGTGATGGGGGAAAAAAAGGAATGTGGGAAGACTGTTACTGCATTTGAGTGATTTCTTCAAGGAAACACTACAAATGGTAGGATTTTTCCTTTTTTTTT
>VXBI01011924.1:557462-618306 GCA_013397375.1 Toxostoma redivivum
GGTGCCGCTCCGTGGGGATCCGACCGCCGCCCCCCGTGCCGGGCGCTGCGGGGCGGAGGGAAGGGGCCGGCGCGGCGCGGGCACGGAGCGGGGCTGTCATGCCGTGCCGGGGCGCTGGCAGGGGAGGGGGGCTGAGCGGAGACGGCGGCCGTGGCTCGGCTCTGGACTGGCCGATCCCTGGCATTGTCTATCGGGGAAGCAGCCGGGCATGGCCCGGCTCCGGCAGAGCTGGAGTGCGGCCTCGGGCTGGGGCGGCCCTGGGCCCGGCGCGGGTGGCCGGGCTTGGGGCGCCCGCCGTCATCCATTGCCGGCCTTTGCTGCCCGCACCCGGACTCGAGTCAGCTCCCTGGGTGTGCCGGTACCCCCGGTTCTGTGCTGAAACCGTATCATGGGTGGGTGTTGCAGTGCTACACTAGGCAACCTCTAAATGAGGCGGTCTGAAACCTCCTACCCTGGTCAGTTTCCTTGGAAATATGACAGTGTTTAGAGCATTTCTGGTATTGCCATGACTTCAGTGGTTTGGTTTTCTGTCGTTTTGCTCCAGTTCCATATACTGCCAAATGGCTTAACCTGCATGTTGAAGAAAAGGTTTTGCATAACCTTTCCTGTTAGAGGCGAATGTGGAAGTGCCTTTCACTTAGAGCTGGGGAGATACGGGCAAGGCCTGTGGAGAGTGAGTTAGGTTGTAGAAGAAACACAGGGGAAAGGGAATCTTCATCATGGAGCTTTGCTGGTGCTTCCCTGATTAAAGATGTCTGAAAGAAGTGAAAAAAAAGCATAGGCACCAACCAGACGGGGGAGAGAGAACTGTGGATTTGAATGTTATCTCTTTGAGAAGATACAGTGAGCCTGTGTGCAGAAAACTGGAAAAGGCAGTTTGTGTGGCAGTGTGCTGCTGGCTTTTCCTGCAGTGGGAATGGTGCCTGCTGGAGAGTGTGGACAGGGCTGGAAAAGGGTGAATGCAGGCTGCATGAATGAGGAACCCAGTCCTGAGAACTGGTGGAAGAGGAGTTTCTGTTGTATGCCAGATGGGTAATTTTGCACATCATAGTAGTTGATTTTGAGGTTGGCTACATGTGTCTACAGTAGATCCTCCAAAGCTGTGTGGGAGGCAGCAGTCAGAGCATTTGTGTGAGGCTGGGGCTAATCAGGCCTCTGAGAGCCTCCGTGGGGAGTGTGGTGGGGTCGTCTAGACATCACACGGGGACTGCTTGCTGGCTCAATCTGATCTTGGAGGTCAGCTGAGAGCAAACTGCACTCAGATCTCCCCTTATGTTCCTTAAACACAGCTGCTCTTGGGAATAGTGTGGAGATGCTGAAACTGAGCATCACAAGGAGCCTCACCTGTAAGAGTCTGTGGGCTTAGGCTGACAGAAAGTAGCTGGGATGCTTTGAGACTTGAGTTGTCCCTGGAGGCAGTTTCACCATGTTTCACTTAACAAGCCCAGGCAGGTTGAAGCTGATGCCTGCAAAAAACCACAGCAAAATACTAAGTATAATTGCAGTTTCACCACCATCTTCACTATAGAGTTTATATCAGAGTAACCTGTAGAAAGGACAGAATATTAGGCTACACAGCAGAAGAAGGTATCCACAGGGGAAGGGACTATATGAATCTCTTATCCATATTAAGCATTTAAAACATGCTAATGTTTTAATAAATACTAAAACTTAATTTCTTAGTTTTTAGCATGTTCCTGTCCTATCACTGACTCTCCAGTAAGGGAATTTTTGCATTGCTGACTTTTAGGATTTTTAGGGGAAAAGTGCATATTGGTCTGATTTAACCTCTAGTGTTTGATTACAAATAAAAAAACACGAGGTGAAAGAGTGGTTACACCTGGCTGAGTGTTTTGAAAGAAGTCCCAGCAAGCACCACAGAAATGTGCTTCCACTCCATAAGAACAGCAGTGTTTAAAATCAAAACTTGAGCTGTCTGCTCAGCTCTGTGTTACAAATTGTGAATTGCTGTGTAAAACTGAAAAGTCTGAAGTCTCACATCAAATTACAAGATCTGTTTCAATGAAAGAAGCATAAATGAAAAATGGAGCATCATTTTCTGCATGAGATCTAGGTTTTCCTTGCTAAACAATATAAATCAAAGAAATGAGTTGGGTAATTCTATGTGCAGTTGCATAAGGCTACAACATGAAGTGATCCATTGATTTCCAGTCACAGAAGCTATTGAAGCCAGTTGTCTCATGTAATGACTGAGATTACATGAATTTCATTATGTGAAATGGAATATTTTTGTAATCTCTGATTTGTAATGCTGGGAGAATATTTATAGCATTGCCATGTGAAATAAAGTACCAACATACCTACTTAAATAGCAGAACAAAAGAAGGGACTTGAGGTGAGTGGTTTGGATAAGTAGCATGAGGTAATAGTAAATGCTGAAGATTGTAGGATATGCAAGATCTGACTTATCCTTAATTGTTAATATCAAGATATTAATGTCTTCCTAGTGCATCCATGCTTCACAAAGGAAGCGTACTTACTTTCTTGTGGGCCGAAACACATTTTCCCTACTGTTTTTTTTCAGTGTTTTACTTGTTGCTTGGGTATAGCTGTCCCTGCCAGGGTGCAGTTTCCTACCCTGCTACAAGAGTGGGAGCACTTGTTCTTGCGATATAAAAAATAATAGCATTTATTGCTATATAATGCTTTTGTGTATAATTTACAGATAAGGAACAGTATACAGATCCTGCAAGTGATTTTCTACTGCTGAGATCTACCCATAAAGAGGAGTGTGAAATGCAGGTCCTTTATAGGAGGAATCAACATAGAGCTAGTGCAGTTGGGATTATTTACTGTTTAGGAGAGTTAGCTCCTAAAGACTGCTCTACATCTCAAGAAATGAAGAGATTGTATTAGATGAAATTATTTATCTTTTTAGATTTTAACTGGATGAATTTATTGATTTAAATTTGCTGCTATTTTGCTTGCATCTCTGAATTCAGTAACACATGCTGAATCATTATAAATGAGAACTAAGCCAACATGCCTTTCATTAAATAGGCAGACTGTGCATATAGCAAGCCAGGATTTTTTTTTCATCAGACTCTGTGAAGCTCTTATCAGCATCTTTTTTGCTTTAATGGCTAACAAAATGAGATTAATGACAAAACTTGTTAAAGGCTCATCACTCTCACCTTTTTATATAACATGTTAATATTGTATAATTCCTGTTGCATACATACTTTTGAGCTTCTCTCAGGGAGAGCTATCACATTTCTAATCTTTAGAAAGGAAATGGAAGAAGACAAAAAGAAGGAAAGGCAGTTCCCATAATCCTCTCAACAACAACAGAAAAATCAGAAAGTTAAAAACAAAAAACTTAAGGCCCTCACTGAACTCTGTATCTTAACACTTCTTGAAAAGCCAGTTGGACATGCTGTGATAGCTAGTAAGACAAATTCTTTTCAGAAGAAAACAATTGACCTTATTTGATTGTTAGTTTATGATTGGTTGAAAAAAGTCAAAGTGAAACTTGACAGAGTGGAAGTTGTTCTGCCAGTGCCCTGTCTAAAATAGGTATGAGTCTCTTTGAGTCTGTAGTAATGTGTAGTATTTCAAAACTTTTTTTAAAAAAATAAATGAATTAACTCTTAAACTCTAGCTTGGCAATATATTTCATAAGCATATGGTAGACTTTCTCTAAACACTTAATCTTGTGAGCTTTGCGTCACTAAGTCTGCAATGTTCTGTGTTTCTCATACACAGCCTGTCAGGGGAGTACCTCCATGCCCACAATCCATTGACTGAACAAAAATACAAAAGTAAAATTAAATATAAAAACTGTGGGGGATTTGATAATGGAAATTTTGTTGCTAAGGTGAAGTTGATAAGGAGGTGCTATGTCAACTGATGTATCCATAAGTGGAATGTACTCTGTAGCTTTAACACACAATCACAGCTTAGAAAGTGCTCCTCAAAAGTCAGTGTAAAAATGCTTTTAATCAGATTCCCTCTTCCTGAAATCTGTCATCACAAGCTGTTGGCTGGTAGATGTTAGAGATTCTTCTAGGTTGCTTTAAGTTGTACATGAAACTTCTTTGCAGAGTTCTTAGAGAGCCTCCTGTGAGGACATTTCACTGTCCTGTTGTCTTCAGCTGCAGCAATGACATCCACAAGCACCGTTCGGTTGGTGCATTTCTGTCTGATGCTGCAGTATGCTGCAGTCACCTTCCACTGATCTAGGACTGCATTGCACTGGTAAAAGCAGCACTGAGCTGACACTCAAAGCAAAATAATTTCTGTATAGCGCTGCATTTTTCTCATTTAGGTTAAACAGAGTTTGGAGGTCACACGTCATAAATGAGTTTGGCTGAAGTGTTAGAACCGATTGATAGCTGTTCATTCTGAACTTCTCTCCTTGTGTTGCAGAAAAGCCAAAGGTAAAAGCTGCACTTTCGTAAGGCATCATTACAAAAATAAGCAAAACTATTTTGTCCTTTACTGATCAAGGTCTCTAAGAAAATTCAGAGTTAGAGATGTGGAGTGAGAGTCTAATTCTGCTGCTTTTACTGTATTGTGGTACACTTAGCAACTGCAGGTGCTTTGCCCACGCTGGGATCTGTAATTTGTATTTTGGAGATATTCTTGTATTCACTGAGGGGGCCTGTCCAAAGCAAAATGAGCAAAGTGCTTAAATGTTATGTAACTTCAGTTTTACTGAAAGTGTACGTTACAGTTTTCAGCAGCCATGATTTAGGTATGTGATTCTGTGTCTTTACCACAGCAGTTAGTAAGTGGTAACATAGGCAGTATGAATGAAATCTCAAAATGTGGGAAGATTCTGCAGCATTAACACAATTGCAGGCAGGGAAATACTTTTTCTGCCTATAGTCTGTTGGGATTTGTGATGTGGTTATCCAATAACAAAATGTGGTTGCCTTCATTTTTCTCCTGCGGTCTTACTTGTCTGGTAGGATTGTCTGAAGTAATTTTTTCTGTGTTTGGTTTTGGAGCATGAGCCAACAATTGGCATTTTTGTCTATAGCTTAGTCTTGTTTTAAATATACAGCAGACTCTAAGAGTACTCTGAGATCATCAGCCAGTGCTTTAGATCAGAATTTTAATGGTTTGATCATACATTTTTATTTCAGATAGTATGATAATCTTCTTAGAGTTGTAAGCTATTGGTTTGAAAATCAGTAGATCCTATCTTGATTAATGGTCTGTCTTCAAGCCCTTCTCAGTTTTCAAGTTAATGTGTTTCATTCCTGGTTCCCTTTCAAACAGAAGTAACAAAGTAGCCCCAAAGAACTGGAAATTCATTGTGTGATAGCTGTGGTCTCTTTTAGATCAGGTCTGTACTTTCATGTATATTGGTTGTGGTTTAACACCAGCCAGCAGCCAGGCCCACCTAGCTGCTCATTCACTCCCCCACCTGCAGCATGGGGGAGAGAACCAGAAGGGTAGAAGCTGTAAAATATGTGGGTTGGGATAAAAACAGTTTAATAGGGCAAGCAAAGGCTGCACACACAAGCAAAGCAAGGAGTGAATTCACTGCATCCCATGGGTAGACAGGTGTTCTGCCATGTCTAGCACGGCAGGACCCCATCACACATAGCGGTTACTTTGGAGCACAGAATCACAGAATGAAGTAGGTTGGAAAAGATCTTTGAGATCATTGAGTCCAACCTGTGACCTAACACCTCCTCATCAACTAAATAAACCATGGCACTGAGTGCCACATCCAGTCTTTTTATTTTAAACACATGCAGGGATGATGACTCCACCACCTTGCTGGACAGATGAATCCAGAGCCCAATCACTCTTTCAGTGAAGAATTTTTTCCTGATCTCTAACCTAAACTTCCTTTGGCATAGCTTAAGACTGTGTCCTCTTGTTCTGTCAGCTGCTGCCTGGAGAAAGAGACGAACCCTCAACTGACTACAACCACCTTTCAGGGAATTGTAGAGAGTGATAAGGTCTCCCCTGAGTCTCCTTTTCTCCAGGCTAAACAACCCCAGCTCCCTCAGTCATTCCTCACAGGGCTTGTGTTCCAAGCCCCTCACCAGCCCTGCCGCCTCCTCTGGCAGCCTGCTCAGGTATCTCAACATCCTTCCTAAACTGAGGGGCCAGAACTGGACACAGCGCTCGAGGTGTGGCCTCACCAGTGCCAAGTACAGGGGAAGAATGACCTCCCTGCTCCTGCTGGCCACACTATTTCTGATACAGGCCAGGAGCCACTGGCCTTCTTGGCCACCAGGGCACACTGCTGGCTCATGTTCAGTCAGCTGTGGACCAGTACCCTCAGGTCCCTTTCTGCCTGGGCACTGTCCAGCCGCTCTTCTGTGACTGCGGTGTTAGGGTGTTAACCCTTTAGTTGCGGCGGAGTAAAGAGACACAGTCACACGGTCATTCTCGAGATGAAAGAGAAGGCGAGAACACAAAGTTTATTCAGAAAACTCACTGCTTAAGTAGCACGACTCGCAACAATGAGAACAGAATAAAGATGATTGGTCTAGAGAGAAGACACCCCATTCCCAGGGTCTGTTAACAGCAAACAGGTGTCTTTATCTTTATTATTAATTCCTCGGTGTTTTTACCAATTTATCTTTCCTGGGAAAGGCTTCTTGGCCTTCAGCTGAAAAACAGCTTATCACCCTGAGAAATGGTTCAGAGAACAGAGCTGAAAGGCTCGGGCCTGGAATAATTTTCCAGGCAGTTCTCTAAAAGGATACTACAGCTCTTCTTCCAGCCTGTAGCACTGCAGGGGATTGTTGTGGCAAAATGTCATCACTCCAAGTATCTCCTCCCTTCCTCCTTGTTCCCCCACTTCATGTACTGAGCAGGATGCCCCTGGTCTGGAATATCCCTTTGGTCAGTTGGGGTCACCTGTCCTGGCCGTGTCTCCCCCCAGCCTCCTCGGCAGCGTGGCAGCACGGAAAGGCCTTGGCTCTGTGTGAGCCCTGCTCAGCAGTGACAGCAACATCTCTGTGGTATCAGCCCTGTGTGCAGCACAAATCCAAAACACAGCCCCATACCAGCCACTGGGAAGAAAATTAACTCTACCCCAGCCCAAACCAGCACATATATCAATTTATCTTTATTATAATAGCTAACTTCTGTTTTGTAACTGGGTTGTTACCTAAAAAAATGGATTGCTTGTAGTGTCAGTTGCAGATTTTGTTACTTGGTGCAGGATTTTATGGTATTCCTAGTATTTAAGTTGAAAGACAACAGTCAGATAAAGCAACTGTCTATGTGATATGTATTCCTATGAAGGAGCATTTTTTTTTTTATTGCTAGTCCATTATATATAGAGTCAAAAGGGCATACGAAGAGTGTGTACTGTAGACTGATTAATCTGGCATTCAGCAGCAGATCTGCAGTTCTAATTTTTCTGGTCATATTTGCCATTGGTAGCAAAAGTATTTTAGAAGGAATCACTTGCATTGCTGCAAGTTTCAACATATTACTTCTCAAGTTTTTATAAAGCCTGAAACTGTTTGCAGGTAATCATATCTGCACTGCATTTTTTTTGTTGTGAAAAAATCTTTAGGTTCAGTGCTGATTAAGTTTGTCAAGAAATATGTGTCTGCAGATCAGGTTATCTTGATCTTCTAACTGTTCACGCGTCAGCTTCTGACTCAATTCTTGCAGTCATTTCCAAATGGGCAACTGCCAAGTGAAGCTTTAACCTAGCTAGTAACCTGTGTGAATTGTTCTGAAATAGCTCTCTCCAATTTCACAAGCATTACCAAAGAGCTTGAAATTGTCCCAGTGTTTAGGAAATAAGCTTCAAAATACATTAAAGGTTTTAAAATAAGGGAATCATCTGGTACATCATCATCAGAATGGTATACTTAATAGATGTTTAATGCAGTTTGTGTCATTGTCTCATTTAAATTCAGCCTTCTCTTCATATGAACAGCTAATGCTTGTACACTCTTACATCAGTTAAATGCAGAAAAGCCAGTTCTTATTCCTGACATTTCTTCATTGACTTGCTCCTCAAGATTATTTTATTCAGTGTCTGGTGACCCAGATTTTGGACCTGCCATGTGCATAGGAAGTACATAATTTTACATCCTTCACAAATGCCAGTCACATCGGTGTTTACTTCCTTGTAGATTTTTTTGGAAAGCCAACAGCATAGCCTATGCTCCAGCTTGCTTTGTGTGTGGCTGAACCATTGATATCTACCGAGGAGCCTTAGCATAATTCAGTTGTATAGAAGTCTGTTTTTTACTGGTAAGTGCTGGTGTATTTGCAAGTTTTGTCGTGTTGCATTTTATGTATTATACTACTAAAATGAGCCCATTCAAAGTGAAGAGGATTAAAATGTCGTAAATATATCTTTTAAGATAATGCCAGAAAAGGATTTCCAAATAGGAAACTATTTTTATGGGTTGTAGTAAACTATTAAGTACTAACTCATTCAGAAATACAGACCTAGCTTTGCATCAGCTTCAAGTAATCACATGAGATTTTATCTTGCTGAAGGGCTTGCTGTGGCTAGTTGTAAAATCTAGTTGTGGCTAGTCTTTCTGGCTATTTTCTGGTGATGGTTGAAATGCCCAAGCCTAATCCCTGTCACCACAGAGCTTGGTATAACAATTACAGTTCAATTTGAGGCACAGCTTGATGAAGTATTTTCAGCAATACATCTCTTCCTCATCTTATGCATGTCTGCTATGGAACTATCTCTGCCCTGACAAACTGGGTCCTGTGCAGGAAGGAGTTAATGGTCTCACCTGGAGGCTGGCTGAAGCCCTTCCCATACCTCAGCTTTTGCCAGTAATAGCAAACTAATAGGGAACTTAATCACCAATGGAGGTATTAAGAAGGAAGGAAAGATTTTAGAGTACCTCAGCCTTGATGGAAAGATGGGATTGGACAAAGAAGACCTAGAAGACACTGGGGATTTTTTTTTTAATATATCATGAGAAAAGTGTTCAGTTCTAATAGTGCAAGTGGGATTTTCATTGTGTCTCAGGGAAAGTAATTTGCTTGCAAAATTACAGTGAGTGTAACTTGTAATTCTCCTGTGAATCAGAGTAATACAAAATTAATAAAGCATATACTGTCATATATGTACCTGGGGGATACTTTTGAGACATTTCAGCTTCAAAAGGAAATGTTTAAATGATAAGTTTTGGGACTTTTGTAGTTTGCACACTTCCTTAGGCATGGAGTGACTTTGAAGGATTTTTACTCCATTTTGTTCATGGTAGCAATGTTTTCTTACAAGTTTTGTTTTCAGTTAATTTCAACATTAGAGTAACATAGTAGAGACTGTTTTATATTGTATATTTGTTCTGGTATGTTTCATAAACTTAGGAAGCTGCAAAGAAACAAACAGATTTTCTATGTTTGTCAAGCAGGTAGAGAACTGGAGTTAGTTGCATCAACGCTCTTATTGGCTTCCTAACTGAGAGAAACACTCTGAGTTTCAGTTTGGCTTCTGAATTGAAAACACACTTTTTTTTGGATGTTTTATTTTCCTCAGTGATTATGGGATATAGCCAAAAAATTTACAGCACAGGCTGTTGTTTTACATGAATTAAATAAATGATGATTTTTTATGTATAGGCTAGGTGAGCTTACAGAGTTAGCAAAAATGAATAAAACAAAATAATTGTAAAATACATGCTTGCATGTTACATGTTTGCAGAGGAGTGTGACGCAGCAAAGAATTGTCTGGTTTGATCTGTATTGAATAGAATACATTCTTAATCCAATTGCATTTGAAACTTTTAATTACTGGGTATTTTATTTTATCTGGAACTTCTTAAATTTCTTAAATAATGTATTTACATCTCTGTAGTATTGATATTCAAAACCTATTGAAATAAGTAACTTACACTCTGACATTAAATATTCTGTTCTCTTTCATATGTCTAGTGAAGAGACATATGAGATTGTTGAAATATGAAATTTATTTTCTTCCAAAACAATTGGTCTGTATTTATCTTGAAGATTATGTCTCAAGCGCTCTAGATAAAGTTGACAGATTAGCTAGAGGTTGTAATAGATGCCAAATTATTTCTGGTACATGTGTAATATAAGTCTCATCAAATTTTTAAAAAGAATTTAGAAGCTCACGATTTGGTTTACAGATGAATCCATTGCTCCTAAGATATAGCAATTCATGTAACAAACAGTCTTTGGAAATATTAAGGGAAGATAAAAATATTGCTATATAGACTTCAGTTTCCTACTCCATATTCTAGGAAATAACATAGGTTCCAGCTACTTGTATCCATGTAGGTATATGAAACAGATGGCCAAACTTGGCACTTCATTCCGTGGCGATAGCCAGTACTAGAGCAAGCAAAGCTGCCGTTTCCTTTGCTGCCTTTTTATCTACTATTACAACACAAAATTAGGAAAAAAAGCGGTAGCACTGCACTTGTTTTTCAGTTTCTTGCTTCATACATCAGTAAGTCGCACAAAGGCTCAGCAGGAAGAGGCATCTCCTTGGTCAGCAGTGTAAAAACAGGAAGGAGGAAGTCTATTGCAAATCTGGGTGTACTGATTATCAGCTCGTGTTTCTCTGCAGAGGATGTCCATTAACAGCCATCAGCATGATCCATTGCTTATCCAGCATGAACAATGACTGCTCTAGTGCTGCTACTACAGAATAAGGACCCTGCTTATAGGAAGTAATGTTAACTAACAAACTGTACTCGGCCCTTTCCTGCTCATAGAAACAGGATACTATTAGTGAGAACAATTCACAGAAATTGCACATCCAGGAAAAGCAGGCAAGCAAAGTATAACAGCTAAACTAAGATTAATAAAATCTTTTCTCTGAATAGGCCATAGCTGAGGTCTGTGTTGTTCTGGCATGTAATGTGAGCTTTTAAAGAGTGGTGAGATGTAATTATGAGTAAGAATGGCAGAACTGGAACATAGGTAGCATCTGGCATTGAAAGACTGCTTAGGTTTTAAGAAATGTGCTTATTACCATAACTGCAATTGAATTACAGGAAACACCTGGACATTATTTTATAAAGCTTTTTAGGGTGTATGCAGCCACCTATATGACATTACTCCATGGAAAAATCCTTACAAAGTTTGCAGCTTGTGTAAACAGAAAATATCTTTGTATATTGTAGGACAAAGGAAGTTTCTGCAGTGTTTCCTGTGAAATTGCAGCTCAAATGGAGTGTGTGATATAGTATCGTGGTTAGAGATGCCGTGGTTATAGTCACAGTGTGACAGGGCTGTTTTAAGGGCAGAATCTTAATTTGCATTATCAGTGTTTTGTGCTTGCACTGATCCCCTAAACTCATCATGCAAATTTGAATTGTAATTATTACTTTATTTTTAAATTTTATTTTTAAAGATTATTTTCTGTTTAATTTTGGGATTCTTTTTCAATGAAAGGAAAAATAGGGAGAGGATCTAGGGGGTCACTTCTTGCAGTGTGTGTATGGGAACTAGTTGAGAGCATCTCTAGCATCAGGACAAAATTGGCATTGGGAGCAAGATATGTATTCTAAAAACATTATTATTAATAAGCACAGTTTCTTCATTTAAGAGCTGGTTTATTTGTGTGTGTGTTTTGTTTAAAGTATGTCTTTGAAAAATTGAATAAAAAGTGCATGTTTGAGGGGATTTTTTTGGCGCCTTCATTTAATTCATCAAAGTAATCAATAAATAATTTTTTTCCCTCCATGCTGCTTAATTTGAAGCTCTACAAATGAATCTCTTTCTCTTGCTTCTGTTGAAGGTCAGAAGTTGCATGGTCAGACTTACATTCCATGTCAAACTCGTGCAACTGTTGTACAGATACATGTAGTTCCTGTCATTGTCACAGCATTCATGGAGTTGTAACTGATTGGCACTTACTGAGTGGTTATCAGTATCCTGAAAGGAATGTGTACATACAGTTTTTTATTGCTTCATATGTCTTGTGTAATCAGGAAATGAAAGACTTTGTGGCAATATAGGCAGGGGTGGGGAAACCTGTAATTCATCCTAGAAATGGGACAGAGCAGGATGGGTTGGGGGAGGTGTGAAAATGGTGGAAGATGGCAAGGCATTAATAAGGAGTTTTGTCGTCCTGTAAAAAGATTGCTGGTTTTTCTCTTTTTTCCTAACATGTTTTTTGGCTATTTTAAAATACATGATCTGTTTTAAAAGTCTCTGCTGCTGCTAGAACCTATTATAAATGATTACTAGAAGGAGAATTGTTCTCTCAAAAAGTTTACAGTAATGCTCCATAAGCTCAGATTTGTGTTTCCTGAATATGGATTGCAATTAAAAGTTGAATCATTGCCCATTTGAAAAAGCACACAAAATCCCAAAACATTCAAGAAACAATAATTTTTTAAAAACTCCAATGGGATTTGTTAAATATTACTTTTTTGTTTATCTAATAGACTGTTCTGGTAATGATTTTAAGTGAGAGAGTTATCACCAACCAGGAATTCATATTATCTTCTGAATTACTATTTTCTCATGAAAGTATAGATATTTTATTTTTAATAAAATAAACTTTTCAAGTTCATTTCTTTGGCCTGAAGCCTGAGTTCCTGAGCAGTTCTTCTCTCCTTCAAAAAGTTACAGCTATTGCTATAGATATGAGACAAAATTACTTTAGTCCCTGTTCTGATGTTTCTTGAAATCTATTTTTCCATGCTAAAACAAGAAGATTACACTAGAAGTTGTACTTAGGTCTGCTTATTGTAATTTTCTAGTCTTGAGGCCATAGATGTGGAGATAGACTGGAGATGAAGAGGGGAAGAAGCAAATTTGGGGTATTTGCTGAACTTCCAAAAAAGTATTTTGGGCTCCTCTCCTTTTACACTTAATAGTCTATATGCACTTGTATTATCCACCCTTCCATCTGTCCTTCTAGTAGTCTAGTCAATGTATTCAATTAATTTCTGGGCTTATATGATTTTTTTTTTTCTTCTAATTTTATATTTCCCTCCTCGTTGGTGAAATTCTCATCCTCTTTTACTCCTGCCTGCAGTCAGGCATTTAAGGACATATTTCTATATAATTTGTATATAGAAATATATACATTTGTATATAGAAATATAAAATATTATATATTTGGATATATTTGTGTGAAATGATAGCAGAAATATATTTTTGAAGTGAGATGTAACCATTTGTGAAGACATTTATGAGTGATAATGTATATATATTGGAGTTGTTATAGAATAGATTAGATGATTTCAGGATAATTTATTTTGAATATTAATTTTTTGAAGGGTTGCATGGACTTATTGGCATGTAAAGTTTTACAATTTTAAACTAAATTTTAGTTCTCTGGAGATAGGCGTTTTTACTTACTTAACCGTTGGTATTTTTGTGCATAGGATGGTGCCCTCTGGTGCTTCAGTATATTTTTGCATGTAAACACAAAAAGTCATCAGTAAGATCTATTAAATACATGTTTTTCATATTGTATTTCAGTTTTGAAAGTAAAAGCTTTAGGGAAGTTTTTTACATTATAAAGTTAAAAAATGTTATTGTTTTCAATTGGAAAATGGTTGCATATCTGAAAATCCTCCTTAATTATTTCTTGAGATTTGAATTCAAATCTGTTGATGCTTGTCATTCTCCCTTCAGCCTACTGGGTAAGAAAGATCAAGGTAAAAATATCCCTATTGCAATAAAATGTATCCAGTGAACTCAGACATTTTTCTCCTTTTGGTCAGTCTCTGACTGCTCCTAGTTTATTCTTTCTCCTTTTTCAAGTACTTTCTACACTATATTCTTTTTACCTAGACTGGCATTAATATGACTAATCTAATAGTTGGAATGAGTTAAAAAAAAAAAAGGGTCTCAGTTTATATAGTGAGTTCTTGGAATATAGACAGATGATAACCTGCTACACCTGCTACCAGCAAAGTTGTTCAGCTCTGCTTATGCTCTTCATGGGTTCCCTGCTTGCCCTTGTGGATTAGGACAGAAATCAGCACCTGTCCTGTCACTGATTTGCCATACTGGTGGCTAAGTAGTCACTCAAGTTAAAGTTCTCTCATTTCAGATTGAAAATTAAAGTGATAACGTTGTGTTCGTTTGGGTTTTTTGGGTTCCAAAATCAAATATAGACTTCTGTCTCCAACATAAGTGGTTTTCTCCGTTATTTATCCAGTCTGAAGACTCATAGAAAAAAATTTTGTCGAAGTTTCATGATATGAATCAACCACTAGCAGTCTATAGGTTCTTATAGTTGGGCAGATCAGAGGTTGAAAGCAGTTGTAATGAAAACTGATCACGCGTCTTTCAGTTTGACACAATTCAATTTTGTGCTGTATTTCAGACCATCAGCATCCACTTCAGGGGCCCGTGAGGGGATCCTTGGGGCTCTTCATTCAGAGGTGTATGTAAACAAATTAAACAAAACCTGAAAGAACTGTGTATTGCACACGTAAAAATTCCTTTGGTATCCTAGGCATATTTGCTACTTTTTATGACGCTTCCTACTATTGGATGTGAAGCAATTTACAGTGAGAGAGAGATTTTTAGGGTAGACATAATTGCATGTCATTGTCATCTGAAGAAATGGAGCTAGAAGGGTTTCTATTTCACACTTGCTTTTGAACAGAACTCTGTGCATGTTGTAAATTCAGTTAATTTTATCTTGCAATTTTAAAGAATTATCTCTAGAATGCTTTTAGGATTTCATGTTTCTCCAAGATACTGCAGTATTGGTGATTTGTCTGCCTGATAATTTAGCTCTCAAAAGTGGAGAGTTGTTATCAGCATCTCTTGCAGTATCGTTATCTGTTTAAATGTACACTTTCAAATAATTATTAAGAGGTAGCAATTCTTTATTTAGGTAGGTGTAGGTAATCTTTGAAATAAGTGTATGTATGGAAAATGAGCTTCAGTATCAGAAATCAGCTATGATTTGTGATGTTCCCTAATAAGTAAATCAGGTGTATATTGTCTTGATTATGTTAGCAGATTTGAGAAAAAGCCTAATTTCTCTCCATGGCCAAAGATGGCCTGGCTCTCCAGTGTACACTTCCATTTTCAAATAGGCTGGTGTTTTAGGCCTGACGTTGTTCTGAAGCCCCTGAAACTGCATGTGTGAAGTGTCCTCAGAGGACAGTGTCCTAAGGGGGTCAATAAACCTGTTTATTCATCTTCTTCTCGCGTAGATGAGAAAGTTGTGATACAAAGTGTGAATTTCTTTTCAATACTCTGACGATTTATTTCTGTAAAGGCAAGCAGTTCTGTCTCAGGGGTTTTTTCACTCGTGTGCTGATGAGCGTTGATTTGTTGTTCCCACAAGGTGGAGCTGTTTACGTATGTAATTAACATGGAATTTATACTACTAGTTCATCTTAGGGAGGGCTGTCGAAATAGTGGTTTAAATCACAGGTCACAATTTTATTAGAATTTTTGCAGAAAATGATACAATATATGCCACAAAATAGTAACTGTTATTTTTAGAAGGTAGGGTAATCCTGTGATTAAGGTATTGGGAAAGTATTGTTTTTTTCCCCTTTATTTTGATTATTTGTTCCCTGTATTATTTTCAATTAAGTAGTGTGATAAGGGCCCTGAGATTAAAAACCAGTGCTTTATTATAATTAACTTTAAGCATAAGTGGCCTTAATATTGAGGAAAACATAATCAATACATGTTTTTGTAACAGTGAAAGCTGTATTGCCTATGCTGCATTATATGTACTTCCAGAACTTCTGGCTGTGTTTTCTGGAATTTTTGATAACATTTTAAAGAATAATACTCTGATTGCAAAAGATTTCCTTCTGTCAGTATTGTAAGAGCATGTCTGAAAGTGTTAGCACATATGTGAAATGGGTCAAAAGTTTTCAAGGCAGCTATTGGATACTCCTGAAACATCATGCAATAACTAAGTCCAAAAACACAGTGCATTGCTACCATCAAAGAAAGTTTGGTGGTACAAACTCAAGTATGCAGCTCCTCTTGTACCATCTTTTTGCAGTCTCATTCTTATTTTAGTTATATTTTCTTTACTGAGATTTACTGCTCTTTTCATTTATGCTTACATGACACAATTTGAAGTTTGGGCACATGATGATAAATAGAAGTCCTCAGTCTTTGTGATAATGATGCTCCTTTCTCACTTCTCTTTGAGAACACTGGAAGGAGACCTATACTTGGAGGCTTCTTCCATCCTTAAACAGAAAGGTTAAAGAAAGCAGTAATAAATTGAACTTTCTTTTCCATACATGTTTGGGCTTTTTGTTTGTTTTTTTGTGTGTGTTTTTGTTTGGTTGTGTTTTTGTTTTGTTTTTAGTTTTTATTTTTGTTTGGATTTTTCGTTGGTTGGTTTTGTTTTTTGTTTGCTTTTTTTTTGTTTGGTTTTTGTTTGTTTGTTTGTTTGTTTGTTTGTTTGGGGTTTTTTTTGTTTTTTTTTTTCTTTAGCATGCAGTGCAGTATAAGTGGTGAGTCCAGCCCAATTTGAGGAGGGACATGCTTGCCAGGTATCTGTGAAGGCACTTTAATGCCTCTTGTCTTCCTAATCTTTTTTTCTTCTCCAAGAACTCTGATGACAGTTGAATGCTCCTGTGTGTCCAACCTGTAGCTTCCAACCTCTCTGACCCTTTCCTTAATGGAGCAGCACTCACGTAACTGTAATGTTTATTTTGGAGTGATACCACATCAGTCATTGAACCTTTTTCTCATTCCTTCCCCATTTCTGTACAGGTGACAGTGCTATGGTGTACGTGCTTGCCCCTGTGGCTTCTCATGCAGAACATCAGGCTGCCTGATGAGGCCTCACTCAATGCCCACTGTGTCTGGAACCTTTCTTCCCTAGCAGCCCAGGATGCTGCTTCTCCCTTCAGCCAGCACTGGGTTCTGCATGTGGGTATTTCCCCTGGTGATGCAGGTCACTTGTGACCTTCCACCACAGCCTTTTAAAGCTCAGTCATCCTGGGCAGCCTCGAGGGAGCCTTTTCAGGCAGTCTGACTGGAGCCTCAGGAGGAGAGACTTGTGGGCACACATTTGCTCCCTCCAGCTGTCATGTGGTGGTAGAAATGGTGAGGGGTGAACCATTTTATGGGTCAACAATCTTGCTTTTCCCCTGGTGCACTTTGGAGGAAAGAACCTGCTTTCATTACTATAGTCTTATTTTGCTATCATAAGCAAAAGAAGGTATTCTTGGAAAATTTTATTCAATAGGTTTTTCCCCTGAAAAAGTATCTATAACAAGTGGAATATAAGGAATTGGCTTTTCTTCCTTTGGCTTGTAGGACAGCATATTGCCTTTCTTCTGTCACTTAAGTTCAGTTGCTTCTCTGAATGTATCAGAGAAAAGGAAAGGTCAAAAGAAACTCAAAAAGTACAATCTTATTACAAGACTCTTTTCAATCTCTTCTACATCCTTTTCTTCATTGAAAGGTATGTTCCTGTCAGACAGTCAGCTATAGGTTTGTTGTGCTGATGATGAGCTCAGATCTCAGCAAAGCCCAGATGTCTGGTTAGAAAAGAGAATCTTGAAGAATATGGGAAATCACACTTCTCCAAGGAGACTGGGAGGGAAGTACTTCTTGCTACTCAAGAGTTTTGGAGGCTTTGACTCATGATTGCCTGGGTCTTGAATTTAAGACTGTACTTCTGCAAATAACACTGAAACACTTGGAATTTCAGCCTTTTCTTTTCTTCATGTTAACATTTTTAATTTTTTTTTTTTTACAATTTTCTCCCTATAAATATCTGGAGAAAACTTTATAATTGTGAAAGGAAATTAGAAGCTAAAAAAAGCAATTTAAAGATTTTTGATCACTTGTTTTTTAACACTTGTAGTTTGCAGTACAGACGTGTTTGTATATGTATGATTAAATCATCCTCATATTGCTGCTCTCATTCTGTGTAAAAAGCTACTTCAAAACTACCAGTCTTTGCTGTATCAAATTATTAATCAGTTTTGGAACAGTCTGTGCCTTGCCTTTGTTGGGAGACTCCGTACCTTTGGTTCTGGTACAGTTCTTTGTAAAACCTCTTCTCTTGCTTACTCTGCCAAAGTCTAAAGCTTTAACTTTAATTGTGTCCCCACTGCTTCTTTTCATGCTTGAGCATTTTTCCATGCAGATTTCTGTTTCTGATGCTGCTTAACAAACTACACCAATAATTTCTCCTAAGTCGTGTTTCCTGCTGGAGTTTTCTATATGAACTATTCAAGGATTAGTAAAATAAGGAAGAAGATCTGATTCTAGCCCTTCCTGACAGTTAGGTGCTGTGGAGGAGGCAGCTTTAGGTGTGTGCATGTAATGATTTTGCCCTGGGAGCTGTTGGGTATGGGCAGGTGGGGACGGAGCCTTGGGGATTGCCTTTGCCAGGGGTCCGGCTGCTGCCGCTCAATGCTCCTGTCGTTGTGGCTGGAGGCATCCAACCCTGATTTAGTTGGATAACTCTGCTGTTAGGAATACCAGGAAAGCAGATTTGTATGTTTGCACTTCTTTATATTTAGCAAAGAGTGGAATTTGATGGAAAAGCGATCCATGCTATTTGAGGTGGTTGGAGAAACTGATTCTTTTGTAACCGTATTTGAGCATTAGGGCATAAATAACAGACCAGTGAGGCTCAGGTCAACCATGATGTAACTGGTTAAGCACCTGGATTAATGCCATAAGGGCTGGGTTTTGCACCATCAATTCTCAATTTTGTGCCATCTTTTTTGTTAATGCTGTTTTGATGGAGTGGATCCACCAAAGGATGCCACTAACATCAAGTTTGCTTCCTTTTATTTTCTTGTTAAGAGAGATAGGTTTCAATAAAGAGTGTTGCATACATGCTATTTTCAACTGGGGAACAAAGTGAACTTTTATTTTCTTATTTGTATTTAATAGGTCTGTATATGATGACCAGCCAAATGCACATCAGAAGTTTATGGAAAAACTTGATGCCTGCATACGTAACCATGACAGGGAGATAGAAAAGATGTGCAATTTTCACCATCAGGGCTTCGTGGATGCTATTACAGAACTTCTTAAAGTTAGGGCTGATGCAGAAAAGCTAAAGGTAAGGAAACAAGTTTTTCAGAGTTTCATATATTACTGTCTTAGAATCTAAAAGAAGGAACTTGACTCTTCTACTAGAGATTAATTTAGTGTTTATCACGTGCATTCTGATGTTTGCAGCAATTTTTTAGAAGTGAATTGAACAGAATTTGTGATTAGAGCCATGTTGCCTAATACAGTAATTTATATTTACAAAGCTGAATATTTTCTTGCATCTCATTTTGATTTTTAATGCATGTTTTCAGAAAATGCTACTAAATTATTTTGCGTTTTTTTAAATGCTTTCTCAGAAGGTGAAGGGCAACAAATGATAAACACAGTATTTCTTGAATAGGTCTTTTCCTAATAATCTTTTTATATGTCAGACCTTAGAAGAATTGGAAGTCCTTATTAGAAAACGAAAAATACTATAATTATGCGTGGAAAAAAAACAACCCTGTTCTTTACTTTGTAATGAGCAGGAGAGTAGGTGATGTTAGAAGTTTTCATCAGATATGAGAACCAAGATTTCCTCACAGATCAGAATGCAGAATAGTGAATTATGAGATCCGTCCCTTTTAGCTCTCCTTACACTTTTGAGAGCAAAATATGCACACCAGACAGAATGAGCATAGTTCATCAGAGGTTATGATTAGAAGACCATTATATAAAGGATATTCAGATAACAAGAGACCAAATACAGCATCAATGAGGTCATTGAGCATCTTTGTTCAGAAATTAATGAGATTTTTAATAAACTAGAATGTGCTTCCTTATTATGATGACCTAATGAGTCACTTACTATGTGGGAAAATCTGAGGTTGAGCTTTGCCTGCACCTGCAGCATTAAAATGTTGCTGTGGTTTGGAGATTTCCACGTTTGATGTTAATCAACCACCCAGTGTTTGCATTCAGCAAAGTATGAATGTTTAATTACCATAAAATGCAATCACCATTTCTTACAGACAATGAATGGCCCATAGAGCTCATTGAGGTTATCAAAAAGGGACCAGTGGTCAATTGGGTCAATGATTTGAATTGTTTGACAGACCTACAGAAACAAGGAAAGTTCAAAAATCCCAAGTAAATTTGAGAAGTTTGCCACAGAATCTGTTAGAAAGAACTGTCATAAGTAATTGAATTTAACAAAAGCCCTTTGCGATCAAAAGTTCAAGTTCAAGCTGTAGAGTTAATTTGAATTTGCATTTCTTTGTTCTAAGTTTCTCAGGAAGCATGATCTGATTACAAGGGTGAGCAGTCACATCAGGGCAATATATGCATATTTGTCTAACAAAGGTAAAATTATTTTTAAGGTCCAAGTTACTGATACCAACCGAAGGCTTCAGGATGCTGGGAAAGAGGTGAGAAAATGGTGCTTCCTATATGGGCATTATGAATATTTGTTTCAAAATAAATTTATGTGCATAATTTAAGTGTTTTGTTTTTTTTTTTTTTTTTTTAAAAAAAAAAACCAAACCTTTAAGGTGATAGCCCAAACGGAGGAAATCATCCGATGTAGAGTTCAACAGCGGAATATTACAACAGTTGTGGAAAAACTACAGTTATGTCTTCCAGGTGAGTGACCTACAGCTAAATATAATGGTAAATTAAATAAAGTAAGTCACAATAACCAAAAGGAAAAATCGTCCATTTTTTCTAAGTTCTGGTCCTGTAACATCCAGTTTAATGAAAAAACGAATAGATTTTTAAAAGATGTAGCCATATAGGTTCCATATCTTTTGCAATATTTGACACAGAGCAATTGTGACAATGTCAGAAGACAGTGAGACATTTAAATGGCACAAACAATGTAGCCACATTCAGCTTTGGATGAACTAATATTTTTGATATGGCAAACAATTAGTTTGTTGCTTGAGAGGGTGGGTTTTAATGTTTGAATACTGGGGAAAATTCTAATGATGCTCTTTCAACATCGTACGTTTAGCTTTGTGTCACTGCAGGTGTTTTGAAATAAAACAAAAGGGCTCTCAACGTTGTTTCAGGAAGGTAATATTGTAGGATTGCACACATCTCCATAAGGGTTTTATCCTGTTTCTCATATTTGTGTAAAGTAGATTTGAGAATTTTTCTTTGTGGAGTCTTCTTGTTGACGTGTTCTGAGTACAGTAGGTGGTACTGTTGCCTTTTTATGTAGATGGGCCATGGGCTGGTAATGCAGATCAGGTTATGGCATGTAGTAAGTAAATCAATGTGCTTGATATGTATAGTGTTGACTGTTTTATTAATCTTAATTCTCTTTAATGTAAAAGCTGTTAAGAGTGCCGTTATTTTTTTTCTTTTTTAGCTGCATTCTAGAATATTTTTTTGCTAGGTTTATCGCATTTATGCTACAGTAGGAATTAAATAAGGTAAATACAGCACATCCTTTTCTGTTTCTAATTTTGTCCTTTACAGTGTGTATTTTCCTCTTTTATTAATTAAAGCCACAATAAGACTCACAAGTTAATCTGCTTGCTTTTATGCAGTGCTGGAAATGTACAGCAAACTAAAAGAACAGATGAGTGTAAAAAGGTGAGTAACCTTATTTCTATGAGTAAAAAATGTAACGTCTGTAAGTAAGTCAACACAATAGGCTTAGTCTGTAGCTTGGTATATGTGTAGTTTTTGTTTCCTAATACTGGTCTGTATTTCAAGAATATTTGAAAATGTTGTATTAAAGAACTTCTAGGCCCTTAGTGATTGCCATGAAAAATAATGGTTACTTAAATGAAATGTAGTGAAATTATAAAATGTGAAATAAAGTTTACTGGTTTTTATTACTTAAAGCAGTTTAAGAAGTGAGAATAAGATCCTTAGAGACTAAAGGTCTTTTACAGTACATTAATATCTGATTAATATGTCGTGATATATTTAAATTAAACTCATAATGCCAGAAGAAAGGATATTTTACTCCTTGTACCTTTCTTTAGACCTATGTGGTTTCTCTGTGCTTTTTGTGTAAATGGGACTATGAGAATGAAGTACAGATAATGTATTGGTTGGGGTTTTTCCCTCTGCGACAAATTGACTTGTTAAAAATAATTAAAACTATAATTAAAAATTAATTTCTAGGATAATAGTTTATAACTGGTACATGACCAGCTGCTTCTTCCTATTGTGTCTCCACTTGCATTTTCTGAGGCAGCCACTCACTGCTGCTGCAGTCCCAGTATCCCCAGTTCTCCCTCCCTCCATGGCAGCTTGGCTGCCCCTGCCCCCTGCTTTAGCTGCATCCTGTCCCACTGGGGCTGCTGCCTGCACCTTGCACACCCAACCCAGCAATACCACTGCTGCTGTTTTCTTCTTCATGATTTCCATGTCATCACTGCCACCGTGATCCCTGCCTGCTTTTCACAGTGCCTCAATCACACTGATGCTCTGAGCCTGCCCTTTCTGGGTTCCTGGTTGCTGGCAGTGCCTCTTTGTGCACTTGGCAGCACTGCAGAGAGCTCCTGCTGACAAGTCTGTCTGGACAGGACTGTGTCCATTTGGAACTAGCTGTGAACAGTCAGTTGTCTGCAGGGCTGCTATGTAATACAGATTTACTTTTGGACTGTTTGTCTGGATTTAGGTTTCTGAGTAGCCAGCACCTCCTACCATACTGTTGGACATCTGAAAACCCTCAAGAGCAGCCACTGTGTGAGCAATCAGCTCTTAAAGCATGTGTGCAGATGTGTCCAAAATGCCTCAGATTAACTGTACACATCAGATCTATGAACATTGCAGCAAATCTGATGCATCTTTGACAGTGATATATGAGCTACATGATACCTATGCGTGTTTGCTCTCTGGGAGGTCTTCTGCAGAAATACAAAAGCTTTAAGAGTGACCTTACAGCTGTGGCACAATGGTGTCTCTTACTACAATTGAACTTGCTGTACGTGTGGTAGATCTCATCAGCTTGACTACTATACAATGTTACCTCTGAACAGGACACTGGTTCAGCATCTGCTTAGAGTAGCTGGCACCTAGTAGTGGTAGTAGTAGTAGCATGTTGTTGCAGTGTTCTTGGAACAGCTCTCCAGAAAGACATGAGCAGTCCCCTTGCTACTCAAGTCAGTGATCAGGCTGAAGAATGTGCTGTCTGAATAGCACCACTTCCCTCTGCAAGGTCTTCTGTGGTTAATGCTACATTTAGTGTCCTGAAAATATTGAAAGTGGGTTCAGTGCCTGCATTCTGCCCTGCCCTTGCTCTGTCAGGCAAGGCAAGCAGCATCCTGGTTTTAGAATTGCAAGGGAAGTTGTAGTTCCTAATGTCATCATGTAAAGATAATTTAGGTAAGAAAAAATTGCTGGTGGTTTTTTTTTGGCATTTTGACTCTGTATTTGCTAATACTTTTGTAGAGTCCACTCATGGTTGATGTGCTTTCCAAGAAACCATCAGTACTCTTCAAATCTTAAAGACTTCTATCTGATAATTTTTCTGTGGAAGTTGCTGCCAGACAGGAAGTCTTAAAAGTCAAAGGACTCCTGAATTGAGGGGTTTGGACATGTTATTGTCATACCATAAAAAGATCTAAAGGAGAGGGGAGATGCTATAGCTTTGATGTACCTTGAAATCACATGGGGTGCAGAAGGCTCAGACTCTGCTTCGGGCTACTGCTGCAGCTCAGATCACTCTTTCATTAGCTATGCTACAGTTACTATTTTGCCTGTTACTTTACAATTCCCTATAATACAGCCTACAGGTGGCTGTCCCATGGAACTTGCAGGTAAT
This sequence comes from Toxostoma redivivum, assembly GCA_013397375.1. Classification (NCBI taxonomy): domain Eukaryota; kingdom Metazoa; phylum Chordata; class Aves; order Passeriformes; family Mimidae; genus Toxostoma; species Toxostoma redivivum. The sequence continues at coordinate 581,101 of VXBI01011924.1, forward strand.
TCGACTGGTAATTTCCTTGTGGCTTGGCTGAGTGCATGTATTCTGGCCTTCATCACTACTAAAAGGTTGAGCAACAGCAAGAACATCCACAGTGTCAGTGCAAAGACCTGACAGTTGATGTATGCACATACAAGGGATTTCAAAATTGATCTTCCCAAGTGTTGCTGTGAAACTTTTTTTGTGGGAGAGTAAGAGAGACTAGCAGTCACAATCTGAGACATAACAAAGCAATGAGAAATGTTTATTTTAGGCAAAGATTTCTCATAAACCTTCATTGAGGTTTGTTAATGCAGCAAATCTTTCACTTATCTTTTTTTTATAAAAAGACCTCTTGACTTTCTCTGTTTGCAGCCTTTTAGAACATATTTTCATTATTCCATTGTCTTAGAGTCTTGCACCATGAATAAAACTCTCATAATGTTATGTATATAATGAATATAACTCTAATGTTTAAAGGAAGGGAAAGCAAAAATATGGATATTATATATGTTTGGGAGATAGTTATTACAGGAAAAAGATTGGGATTTAATTTCCTTTTTCTGTGGCAGACCTCTTTTAAGATAATGCAGGATTTTGGATCTGGAATATATACTGGTTTGTGCAGGTGGAATGGAGGTTTACAGAGAAGTCCAAAAAGTCATCTCTTGGTAGCAACTTTTGGTCCTTTACCAACATGAGTAACGTTTGAACTGATGACCTAGAGGTGAAAGGCTCTGTATTCTATTTATCTGTCTCCTGAACCATGGATAACATAAGTTGACAAGAACTGTAGTAGTGAGAGGAAGTAACTGCAGAATCTGCTCTAAACAGACACAGTTGGCTGGAAAGAGCTACAGAGGGTTTAAAGTCTTAGCTGAGGAAGCACAAAGGAGAAGTGTGGTTTCTTTGCTGCTCTCCCAGCTGCCTAGTGGGGGCTATGCGCTTATTCAAGCTTGAATTTTGAGTCAGAGATAAGGTCATCACACATTTCAGACAGCTCTGTTACCATGTGTTTGGATTTTGATATGTGTCTTGAGAGGCAGGTCCCAGCTGTTTCAAGTGATTGTGGTCTACCTGGAAATAGTTAGAACTGGTGTTCTTGCAAGTCTTTTCCCACAGTGAATATTACAAAAAACCCAAACGCGTCGTAAATGGAAATAATTCAATAAGTCAATCTGCTAAGGTTGTTGCTGAATCTTCTCAAATCTTCTGTGAGATGGACTAAAGAATCAGTGTAGTGTTTCAGAGTGAGCTTTTCTTTGGATTTGTTTTTTGATCTTGTTACAAGCTGTTTTCCAAACTGTGGGAAAGGCAGAGTTGATTAGTTATTTAGGTTACTAAAACTCACTGAAACAGTCATTCATCCTTCCTCTGCATAAATCTTCCAAGCATCCAAATGAACCTTAGACTTAAGGGATGCAAATATGAAAAATTTATAATTTGTATAATTTGGTTCTACCCATGCTGGTATGGAAGATACCAGAACAGATAAAACCATAGTAATTTGATTTTGTTTTTCTGCATTGTTTTGGAAGTGTCAGAATGAAGCACTGGATTTTACCAGCAGCAAATCAATGCTTCCCAGAGGTACCATGGATCTGGCAAAAAAACCCCATCAGAATTTATATGATGGGGCTATTTGATACTGAAATGTCAGCTGCTTTCTTTGTCACCATTGTCAAGCATTGTTAGTATGATAATTTCACTTTCTAAAAAAATTCCTACATCATTATTGACAAAAAAGATATTCCATATGTCTTGTTTTTTCCACACAGCAGCTCTTTAATCTGATTTTCAGATATACTGAGCCTTTGATTTACTTTACAGAAGTTTCAGTTAGTAGTGCCTCTATCTCAGGTCATGGTCCTTTGGGCAACTGATGAAATTTGTATGCTGGGAAAGTTTATAACTTAGGTTTAAAGTTGGTAAGGCAACGGGATTTAAAAACAAATACTTGTGGTCAAAGGATTTAAGTTGTAGTTTCTACATATCACCTTCAGGATCTCTCTGAATATGGTTTTTCTGTAGCATTATCAAAAAATCCCAAGGAACTCCCTTGAATGTGTTTGGTAGCAAAATTTTAGGTATTTACTCAGTGGAAATGTAATAAGCAAGAATATGCAGTATTTCCTCTGAGAGAAACAGGAAAGTTGGAGAATACTACTATTTTTTCTTTGTATACTAGGTTTGTTTCCTTAATTAAAATAAAATAAGGATTTTGTCTCTTTTTTTTTTTTTTTCAGCAGGAAATTTTGGGATATAACTGCATGTTTTTTTACTTAATAAGCTTTTGTGTGAATAAATTATTCTCAGTAAAATTCAGTCATTTAAATCATAAAAAATACTTAATGTACATTAAAATAATGGTACTTTTATTTTAATTTTGGTATTTTTGTGTGCTGATGTTTCATATTCTGTACAGACCTGACTTTTCTGTGCTTGGGGCATTTTGCAAAGAATAAGATGATGCAAAACACTGATATTAATTTTGGGGGGGAGGGTGACTGTTTCTTTGCTGTGAGGTTTTTTAATTCACTTTTGTGTTATGTGTTGGTTTTTTCTTTCTTCGTTCTTGCTGGTATTAGAAGGTTGCATTTTTATTGTTTGGAGATTTTAGTAAAATCCACTGTGCAAAATCCACAGTTTTCTTGTTCTGCTGTTGAAATGGATCAGTTCTGCACAGTCTTATCGTATGACCCATATTGGTGTTTCAAACTTGTGTCTTCAGTTTGAAAAAATTACAGATTTTGCATCGAGGAGCATATTGTCATAAGATCAGCTCAGAATAATAGACAGAAGAATGCTATTTTTATATGTAAAGTAACTTTTAAGATACTTCTTTTACTCATTTGTAGTCAAATGGGTAATCTTCACCTTATGTGATTGATAATACATGATGTGAACTAATAATATTGTCAAAAGTTTCAGCATTGAGTTAAATCTATGGAAGGTTTTAAAATCGTAATATGTAAATACATCATTCTATGAAATGACATGCACAACTTTTTGGTTTAAATCCTGACCTGCAGATGACCTTCAAATTAATAAGACTTCAGTGCTTTATCAGAACAGATGTTAAAAGGGCAAGGTCCTGAGCTCCATATATGTATAATGAGTAAGGGACTCTAGAATGGATTTAGAATGGATTATGTTAATTCTGATCTTAGAGCCAGCAGTCAAAAACCTTCCAGATGAACTAACAGTGTTCTGATAAGCTGATCTGTATAATTTAAATAAAAACCTTTTATACGATTTTGATGCTATTATGGTTTTATTCCCCAGAAGTCTCACCATGTGGCACTCTTGGCCATTTTCTATTTAGAAAAACAAAACCCACACACATAAACCCCCCCAGACCTTTTCTTATGTGCAACATTCCCGTCACCTTATGTATATTTTATATAAACCAAGCATATAACAAACAAAAGCTCCTAATTTACACTTGAAACCTCTTTATTTGCAGTCTTCTGAAAGCAGCTCTGTTCTGGAATAAAAGAGAAGATTTTTCCCATCCTCCAGCTATGCTGATTTGTTAACTTAGAAATGTCTTGATTAAGAAGATTCAAAACATGGTCTTAATTTCAGAATTGAACAAGAAGTCATGGCTCTAGTGTTAGTAATTTGTTACTGCTTGTCTACTGATGGAAACCTGAAATTTGAATTGCATTTTTTGAAAGCGTTTATTTACAAAGTATTGTCCAGAAACTAAAGAACCATAAAGGACACTTTTCTAGGTTTTCTCATTTTAAGGGATTTTCCTCATATTCAGCTTTTTCCTTCAAAATAATTGTGTAATCTTCCAAAACAGATGATATTGGCCTTAAGGAAGAAAAAGGAATTAAAATTATGAAAGAAAAACTGAAAATGGGTTAAGGATATTATTCAATATCTGTGGAAAGAAAGGGTTGGAGCTAGCAGCAAGTTAACTCCATCTAATCTGAGTGTTTCTGCTTTTCCCATTTAAGATGAAGGTAGAAGGCCTTGGTTTACCTTATTCTGTTCTAATTGGACAAACGAAATTCATTTTCCCAACTCATTCCAGGGCTGAGTAGCTGGTAAGAATTCTCCATAATGGGAAATTATTGTCACATCTGCAAGTGACTGCTGTCCTACTCAAGTTTAGCCTGGCTCCTGTGCATCCCTTTAAACTGTGGTTGAGATCACAGGTTTGTTGATTATGGTACTTGGTTAATTCAGTGTAGTTGTTTTCTAGGTGGGATAGACTATATTTTGTCAGAAGAGTTAATAGGTTTGTGGTTTACAGCAAAATGTGATATACTGCTGGAAAAAAACATTGGTCAGGATAGGTGTATATGTGTCTTTTCTGACTAAGGATGGTGGAAAGAGGGTGGGTGTAGATGTGTGTGTGTGTGTTCACATGTATCTGAAGAAGGCAGATACCTGCAGGTATGCTTTTTCAAGATTCTTTTCATTGTTTGGTGCATATACTGCAGTGCTGGGTGATTGGCAGTTTGTGTTTCAGAAAAAAACTCAAATCATAAAAAAACCCTAATCAGTTCAATCTAGGAGATAATGGTTATGACTTCAGAGTCTCCATTCTGCAGAATGCTTCATGTGGTACTGGGACTATTGATGAGAACAGTTAATACTATAGGAGCCTACTTAAAGTTTTGACTTGGCTGAATCACTCTGGCACTTCACTGGGTTCTTTTTCAAACTAAGGCATTATATGGATAACCTTTGGATTGTTAATTTTTCTAAGAATAGAGTAAATTAATTAGATGCATATTGATTCCGTGTGTGATATTGATATATATATTTGATAAAATATTTTACCAACTTTTTATAAGAAGCTATGTAATTTTATTTTAATCTCTTTGTAGATACTATTCTGCTTTGAAAACAATGGAGCAGCTAGAAAACCTGTATCTTCCTAGAGTTAGCCAATACCGCTTTTGCCAGATAATGATAGAAAATCTTCCAAAACTGCGTGAAGAAATAAAAGAAATATCCATGTCAGATCTGAAGGATTTCTTAGAGAGTATTCGAAAGCATTCTGACAGAATTGGGGAAACTGCCATGAAACAGGTAAGCCAGCTGAACAGAATGACTTCAGTCCTGTTGTTTACTGAAAATTTCAGTTTCATTATCTCAGATTATCCCAGAGGGCTTGTTCAAAGATTACAGTCATCCTACAGACCTCTGATAAAGATGGAGAGCTGTGAAATGTGAACATGTTGTGTGGTTTTTATCAGTGTCCTAGACAAGAAGTAGTTTCCTCCCTGAGAAAGGAAGGAGAGATGCTGTATATCTCAGGTTTCAAGAAATTATGAAGTAGTTTGAGTAGTCAAGTCCTGGATAGTCTGTATCTCAGCAGCTACTGCTCCAAAACAAAGAGCAGCCTACCTGGCTGGCTGGCCAGTATGAATTAGACAAAAGAAGTGTTGAGATAACTCCTAGTTCTCTCTAAAGTGCTACTCATACAGAAGATTGAGGTAAGAGTCAGAAGGAGACTGAAACAGCTGGAAGCCTTGCCTGCTTCATGACAAAATAATCTGCCACTTCAGAGCACTATTACTAGGCAAGGTTTAAAGCAATTAATGCTTTTGAAATTTATTCGGAGAGCAATAACGTTTTTATTGACTTCTTGTTGACAGAATTCAGGTCGGGTTGCCATTTTGTCATCTAAGGTTCTTATAAAATGCAGCATTGATTATTATAAATGAAACCTAGTTGCAAGGTTATGCTGTGCTGCCTTCAATAGTAAGGGCAATATAGTGCCTTTGACTTCTGCAGCTGACTGCTCACTTAGACTTAACTGAAGACAGCAAAAAAGTATCTGGGAACTCAGATACCTGTACTTCATTTAAATATTGATTCTCTGCAATTTATGATCAGGATAATTACAGATTGATATTTTAAAATTTTTCTGCCTTTAAAATTTTATTCTGGCGATTAGGGAAAAGTTATGCAAGATTTGCTATTGAGTTCATTTTTCATCCCAAACTGATTAAAGGCAAAATCACTGGTATAGGCTGAGGGCGTGCATGCACCTTGCAGTTATACTAATGTATATTCAGTTGCACCACCTGTTTTTCATGTCCTAGCATATACTCATGAGTGATTAAATTTGAATTGCATGCCTCTTAATTCATTCTACTCTTAAAACAGGCACAGCAGCAGAAAACCTTTAGTACTGCTCTTCAGAAGCAGAATAATGTAAACTATGGTCGGAATATGCATTTAGGGAGAAACAGGATTTTGGAATCCAAGAATGAAATCACATTGAAGCGAACATTTGAAGATGAGGATGAGCATGAAGAAGAGGTAATTTTGTACTATATCAGTTCATCTTATATTACGTGATTTTTGTAGGTTTATTGAACAAAACTTACTGTCTTTACACTGTCTTTAGATGCTTAACATTAATTAGAAAATTACACAGAAAACACCTTCAAGGTGTACCAGTCCAGATCCGCATTTTAGGGTGAAAAATCAGTGCTAAAATACTAGTTGTATTAATGCTAGCTTTAGCATTATGTTTGAGGACATTCAGTTGGACAGGACTTGCAGTTATTCTGGAATTCAGTTGCAACAAACATCATACTTTACCTGCCCACTTTTAATGTTATGTGGTCCACTAGAATATTCTGGTGCTGCTAAATCCTGCATTTTGGTGTTAAGGACTTCAGCTTAGGTAAGAACTCTTTCATCTGTCAAATACTCAGCATTCCTAAATTGAATACAACAGTGAGTATTTAGACCTTTATATCTGATGCTCTGGAAACAGAGAAAGAAATGTGATACTGTAACACAAATAAAATTTATGAATGTAATGCAAAAGGAGAGGTTGGAGCAATTGTTTTACTGTTTTCCGATAGAAGCCATCGATTTTTGAGTCCTTATTAAATAGACAAGTTCTGTAGGTAATGCATCCCATTTTTCCAATTACATGATTATTATGTTTTATATACTCTTCTTTTTCCTTTCCTTCTTCAGGTTTTAACTGCCCAAGATCTTGTAGATTTTTCGCCAGTCTATAGGTGTTTGCACATCTACTCAGTTTTGGTATGTATTAGGGTGACCTCAAAAAGAGATTTAAATTTTTGAAGTTACATATTCATTTTCACATTGTTCATACTCAATAGTTCCCAAACAGGCAAGTATATTAAAGTATATTACTTCTAGTGTTAGTAGTTCTGGATGAAGCAGCTGAGATGGGTATGGGTACTCAGGGCATGAGCCCATGTGTTCTTTTGTATGCAGAATAAAGCACATTCCACAAGGCATTTATTACCTAGATGTTTTTAAGTATATATGTAAAATATGTTTGCATTAATACTGGTATCCACACTTTTACAGTTCCCACAAGTGTTCCATGTTATCCAAATATTTTGATGAATGTTGCAAAACATAGGAATATTCAGTCTGAATCTTGTGGATATTAGTGTAGTAGCAAAAAATAAGAAGCAAAATCTGGAGATTCTGACAGGATGTGCCCAGGCAGATTAGATTGGATTCAATGACAAAGACACAATAATTATTTTAGCTTCTGTAAGACATTCAGTGCACAAGCTTACAAGGATGAAAACTTTTTTTGGGAAACATGGTATCAAATTATTTGTTGTTTTCTTATCTTTCCTGTGTCTCAGTTACTTTTGAAGTCAGATTCCTTATAGAATTTAAGTATCAGTGACATGTAGATGATGTTCTTGTAAGTATTGCTAATCCTACAATCTCAGCTGCACCTGCCTTCAAGCGTTCAGGCTGGGTTATCTTCCTTTTATGGAATCCTTGCAGCTGTGTTACATGAAGGCTTGCATATTGAAATACTGTTTAAAATGTAATTTCACTGTAACTTTATTTTTTTAAAGAAAAAATGCAAACAAAACCATCATTAATATTTTATTTTACTGAAAAGATGGGAGGGAAAGACAGGCTGTCAGAACTATTGAAAGAGTGGACTGTTTCTTTTAAGAGAATAGTGTGAAATAACTGTTAAAAAGAAAGTGTAAAAATTAAGCATACCTGTTGATGACAGATACTAATTCTTTCTTTAGTATAATAAAGGAACAGAAAGTAAAATTGATAGATGACATTGAAAAGTAATACATAATTACATTTTTCGCTTTTATAAGGATCCTGAAATTGCACCCTTTATCCAAATATATGCTTTTTGGGTTTACACAGAAAGTTTTCGAGATTCCAAATTTACTGGAGACAGAAAACAACTTGGAGTGCTCCCTGATATCAGGAGGGGTTGTTGATGTAGACTTCTGTATTTCCTGCCACCATAATTTCCTTAATAAACCATGATAGCATTATCAGGAGTTGTGCATTACCCACTTTTGGGAGTACTTCTCATTTACCTTGTGTTGCAAACTATCTATTTTGAGTTTAGAGAACTTGATGATGGCAAAGAGGGGGAGATGGCTTTTAATTTCTATAATAAGGATCTTACAGCTAGTGTTATGTTCTTAATGGATTCCATCCCTGCTACAAAATTGTAGAAAATATTCTAATTTCACACAGGACAGAAGTTTTCTACCCTGCTTCTTCATATTGAAGAAGAAAGCACAGTTTTTGTATACTTCAGAATATTACACATCTTGTGATTCCAACCTAGTGATGGCAAGATACATACATACCAAACATAGACTGTATTTATGGACCAGTAACTTTAGAAACTTATGAGAAATATAGATAAAGAGCTTTTTTTAGCCTGTGTATTATGTGATATGCTGCATATATAAATTCTGGTGAAGATACCCCTGCCCCTTTTGCATGTAGTGTTACCTTTTAATAAACACCTTATCAGTGTAAAGCAAGTGTATATATGGTGTGAAGTAGGACTTCATATATTAGCAGTATTCCTAAAATTTATGATCAAAACATGAACTGATTTATTGTTTTTGTTGATAGAAACTCATGTAATTTTGGAAGCTGGGCAAAACAAATGCATTGCTTTGTTACATTTTATCTTGCCTAGGCTTTGCTGGTTCAGTGAGTGAACATCTGGGTTGTTGGTGTATTCTGCTGATTGCTTCAGCACGTCTGGTTCAAGCAGCTGTTATGCCTGAATTGTTAATCCTGGCTGCATGGTATAGTGTGGTGTATAAATAATCATAAGATATTTTACATCTCCACTTGTGAATTTGAGAAGAACAGCTAGTTCTTTTCACTTGAAGCTTTTGTCAGGACTGGGTAAAGATTTGATCCTGGAGGTAGAAGTCAACAGTCTGAGAACTGCACTGAATATTTGGGCTGGAGGTGAATGGTTGGTGTCTGTGATCATTACATATTTGTATGAGTTGGAGCACACTGTGTAAAGTTCTGCTGCAACAGACAGTGTTAGTAAATTTGCATATTGGTTTCAAGTGGAATTTTTTTTGTTTTTAAGCAGAGTCTCTCTTTAAGGCTTTCTTAGGTTAGCAGTATTTCTAAATATGACTAAATATTCATTATTAACTAAATATTCATTATTAACTAAATTTATATCTTATAAAGGAGTTACGTAAGTAATTCCAGATTAGTAGGATAAAATGTCTGTAATAATTTGATTTGGAGATTTTTAGAAGACCAAGTAATGGAATTCTAAATAGCAATGGCCTAATAATAGGCTCATAAAGTAAAAACAAACCATAAAAATGATAAGCTGCTTTATTCTGCTTGCATACACATTGCATGTGGTTTGGTAGATAGAGTCAATGTAGCACTGATTTCAAATGGGCAGATGGTTTTTACTGAATGGTCATCTTAATGAGATGAGTAGGATGTCACTTGAATTCCTCATGATACAATCTTTAGGCACACAAGGTGTTGTATTTTTGAGAATCGTGATAGGAAAAAAAATCCAAATCCACACTCGTTATAAATACAAAGAGAATAAGCAAATATTCAATAAATCTCATGTATGTCTTTCCTCAGGCAGAGTTAATGCAGGCAGTGTTCAGAGGTCTCACATATTCACAGAAGCATTTTTGTAACAACTTTATAATGTAGTTACATTTTTGAATAACCGAGAGAAATGTGTTAGGAGACAATGAGTTTCAATTATACAGTAGTAGGCAATATGCCTTGTCTATGAATATTAATATATTCATAGACAATATTTGAAAGTTGTACTTTAAAAATGGGCATACTGTTTAAAATGCATAATGTTGCTTGGCAAAATGTAGGCATGTGAGCAAAATTTCTATTTACAGTACAGGCTGTAAGATTCTCTACAGAAAAAGGTAATTTCTACATATTTCATGCATGCAAAACTTTGCTGGTGTCAGCTGGCGGTTTACATTGGAATAAATGCAAAACATGTGCGTAGTTTAAGAGAAGTCTACCTTTAAATTAAGAAGGGACTTTTTCACACTGAGAGTATTTTTTTGACTACTTATGTCTTTTTTTAGGGTGATGGAGAAATATTTGAAAATTACTACAGAAAACAGAGGAGGAAACAAGCAAGATTAGTTCTGCAACCACAGTCAAGCATGGTAATTAATATTTTCAGTTTTGCATTGATCTGAGTTGAAGCTAATGCTTAGTGGTATTTTTGTTCCTAAACTTGTTTTCTTTTTCATTGAAAGCATGAAACAGTAGAAGGCTATAGAAGATACTTCAGTCAAATTGTAGGGTAAGTTTTCTAAGTTAAAATTTATTTCAGTTTTACTGTGTTGATTCTTAATTCAACCTGTGTTCTTCCATTGTCCAAGAACTTTCTTCTGCAGGATTCAGTTTCTGCACAAATCGTGTGGGTGGTTATTGCTGGATCTGAGCAGGAAAGAGCATCCACATTCTACCAGCAGGGTGCCCTACAAAGACCCTCCAGCAGCCTGGGCTCCAGATGGCATGAAACAAACTTTACGCATTTTTACTTCAGTCCGAGTGAAGCACAACACCAAACCTACCAAAGTGTTACTGCTCCAGTGGGGAAGGTTTTGGCTTTGCTTGGGTGTGAGGGGTAGTATTTGCTCTAAATTAGAAACAATATAATAATTTAAGTATTATTTTGTTTTAGGTTCTTTGTGGTAGAAGACCACATTTTACATGTAACCCAAGGATTGGTAACTAGGACATACACTGATGAACTCTGGAACATGGCCCTTTCCAAGATCATTGCTGTTCTTAGGACACATTCAGTAAGTGAGAACTCTTATCAGTATTGCAGTTTAAATCCTCTTACTTCAGAGCTCTGTGTATTTAAAGCTGAGATAGCAACAAAGTGAAAAATTACACCTCTCATGTTTTCTTTTTCTTGTGATTAAAAATTGCTCAGATTTGGGAGGGAGCCTGCCAAGCTTTTGTTTTTCCCAACAGTATCAGGCTGTGATCCGAAGCCATGGGCTATTTGCATAATCCTCCACTGATTTACAACTCACTGAGTCTTCCAAACCTTCTCTTAGTCCAGCAGTTTAGAATATGCAGAGTTAATCTGCTGTTATTATTGCAATCCTTCCTCATTAGTCTCAACTGACCTCTTCATTAGATCAGATTGAATAGTTCAGCACTGAAAGCACCTCCAGGAAATAGTTCCTAATTATCATTCCAAATGCTGTGTTTCCAAAATAAACTTCACCAGCAAAACCCTTGCAACTCTCTCTTCAATGATATAGTAGTGTTATGTTTATGTTGAAGTAAAGGTATTAGAAAAATTCTGTATCACTCGGGTGTTTCAGTGCATTCAAGTGTGTCTCCTAAAGTTATATTCCTACCTTAGCTGCAGTGATACTGGATGCTATTTCTTATTCCTCTCTGAAAAACCAATGGAATACACATTATTCACTCAGACTGACTGATAATAAATTGCTTTACTATTGGTATAACTTTTACTGTTGGAAAAAATACAAGAACTTTATCTTCCCTTTTGAATGTTTGCTAACAGCGTTTCCTTTATTCAGTGTTTTTTTTTTATTATTATTAAAATTGATCTTAATTCAAGAAATATTTTACATTTCATATATACTGGAGAAAAATGGGGAAAAAGTTGAGATTCCAACCATATTTATCATAGGACCTTTATTAACAGAGATACATGAGATGTTCTTATACTTTTTTACTTCTTTTGAGAGGAATATTGAGATATAGTCATCCAGCATTTTTTAAAGCTAAATATTTTGCTGGTTAATTGTCTCCATGTGGATTTATACACCTATATAAGAATATGATAATATAAAGGTTGAAAGCAATGTAATCTCTAAACTCTTCAAAATCTTGTCGTGTTCTTGATCACTCTTTCTTTTCTGTATGCATAACTCCCATCAAATTCCCATTCTATCAGAATCTCTCTAACATCATCCTACTGAAGAATAATGTTTAGATAAATAAACTATAAAGGCAGAACTTCAAGAAAGGTGAGACAGGTGTTATTGTCTTCAACCAATTCTATATTCTCATGCAGCTTTAAATTATTTTAATAGAATTTTTCTTACTTTATCCAGTATTTCAAATAGTAAAGCTGAAGTGAAAGCCTTAGTTGTATTACTCTACACCGCTGAAAATCAAATTTCAGTTTCAGTCATCTAGTAAATAACTTAATGTCTTGGCATTTGTATCATCCAATTTAAATTTGAAATTGTTCAGAAAATATTTTATTAAGTTTTACCCATATAGCTGGAAAAAACTGAGGTGGCACAACATTAGTTACACCCAGGCTTGGTGGTCAAAAGAATGTTCTGTGGAGCCTTCTGATACTGATTCAGCCAAGTGTGCTTATGTTCCACTAAAATAAACATAATTTGCTGATTTTCAGACTCAGTACACCATGCTGCTATTTATTGAATCTCATATTTTAGTTGACTTTTACTGAACTTTTACACCATTGATATTTATATAAAAATTTAAGAAATACTTTTATGTAGCTGGACTAAGTAAAGACAAATAAGTCTGAATTGTTTGTCACTAAGGCTGAGAGTTTGACATGTGATACTATTCTTTGAAAATGTATGTCCAATATTTTAAATCTTTTTAATAAAACCAGAATTTCTCACTTTCAGTCATATTGCAATGATCCTGACCTTGTTCTGGAACTGAAGAATCTCATTGTGGTATTTGCTGATACTTTGCAGGTACATACTGTATTATTAATTTAACTGAAATTCTTGTAGCCAGATTTTAACTTTAGGTAAGTGCAATGTTTGTGTTTTCATTTATCATATGTACAAATCAAACCCAAAATTGCACAGTAATGATAAAAAATATATTTCTTGCCTTAGATCCTCATTTTCAGTATTATGAACTGAACATGTGTTCAGTTATTCAGCAAGCATCAGTTATTCATATCTGTGCAAAATTAGTGTTAGTTTTGTAATTTGTGTATACTCTTGTCTTTTAAAAATGCTTTATTTCTCATCTTAAGAAAGAATAGCATTCCAGTTGTCGTTAACTCTTTAGCTGAAAGACAGATGAACATCATTGGAAAATATTCTTGCAGTTTTTAACAAACAAGGAGAAATGGGGCAAATTTCCCAATGCATAGGATAAATACTTTGGTAAAAATGTAATAAATCAACATGTAGTAGTGTGCTAAAAGTACTATAATTTATGTTACAGAGGTGATAAGATTGAATGTCTCACCTCAGACTTCTGAAGTGTTGTGATAGGAATTGAGTGTATTGGTTCTTGAACTATCCCCTCTTCATTTTCATCCTTTAGGGCTATGGTTTTCCTGTGAACCGACTATTTGATCTTTTATTTGAAATAAGAGACCAATACAATGAGACACTTCTTAAAAAGTGGTCTGGATTGTTCAGGTTAGTATATCAAAATAGTTGTGCCTTTTGTATTGCAGCTATTGTTATTGTCTGAGCTCAAGTTTTTATTATATAATTCAGAAAGAATTTGTTAACTCAAGTGTTGTGTATGAATTTCAGGTTGGTTAGGACTAAGATATTCATCACATGTAACTACTAATTAGAAGAAGATACATCAGGTCTGCTTCTATAGTTAATGGAAAGAAGGAAGGTCTCCAAAGGGACATTATTGGAGAAGCATACAGGAGAGAGATATCTGTTTCTCTTCTTTAGGAACCTGGTAATTCCAGGTTGTTGGAATAGGACTTTAAGCTCCTAATTTAGATTGTCTTAATATTTACTGTTGGCTGATATACCTATGTGCTTGACAAACTACTGACATTGCCACTATGTCTTTGTGTTTTGTTAATGAAGGATGTTTTCCACCAATTCCTTGGGATCATTTGATTGAATAAAATCTAAAACCAGGAATATGTCAGCCTGAGACTGTACTGCAAAGCCTATTTGCAGATAGGGTGTGATGTCTCAATGGGCAGAAACTGTTTGCCATATCATATTTTATTACAGCAAACCTTAATATAAATTGGCCACTTAAGATTCTCCAGTTGCCTGTGCCTCTGTTCTAGACATTTGACTGGAACAGAAGTGCAGAGGATGCCCAAACAATGCTGTGGCCATATCCTGCTTGAAGTTCTCTCAGGCATCTCCCTTGACCATATGTAGCTCTGGTGCCAAAGTGAGACACTGAATATCAGCTTTAGTGTAGGGAAAGTGCAGGTTTCCTTCATCAATAGATGTATTACAGTTTACTCTGGAGTGGATTAGTTGCTCTAAGGTTCCTTTGCTGTATTATGCACATATGAAATCACTTTTGGGTATTCTTTTCCTATGTGATTAGACATACTGTAAAGAGTTGAAATATACAAAGTATTTCCAAAGTAATCAAAAATACTTGGGATGTGTAAGGTTCTTAAAACTTTTTGAAGATGCAGACCTAAGTGTGGTGGTAAAATCTATATTTATTTACACATTTTAACACCAGAAAATACTGCAAGTTACATGTCCAAATTTTTTTCACTTCACTTATTCACCAGGGATATTTTTGAAGCAGACAACTACAGCCCTATCCCTGTGGCAAATGAAGAGGAATACAGAATTGTTATAAGCAAATTTCCTTTTCAAGATCCAGAACTTGATAAGGTAAAGGAAACTTTTATGTTATTAAAGTTTGTGGAAATCCAATTGAAGACACTAGGGACTGTAATAATTTCTATAATTAAAAAACAATTAAAATTTGAAAAGCTAGGTCGATTAAGAGGCTTAATCACCTTTTTTGTGTGTAATTATCTAGTCATCAGGAAATATGAAAGTGAAAGGTTGAGTCATTTGCTCAGATGTTTGAGTGAGTAATGAAACCCATTGTTTTGTAAACAAATTAATAATAGAGTTTAATTGATAAAGTCCTTATGTAGTTATAATGCAATCTGTCTTTAGCTAAATTTTGTTGCAAATCATGTTTGATTACTCAGTATTCACTATTGCATTGCTAAAATGCATCTAAAATAGAGACTGGTTAGAGAGAACAATTTCTGTATTTCACTTTTAAATTTAGATATTTGTGTTTGAGCATGTGGGGCAAAATAAACATGAAGGGACTGTGAATAATTCTGCTGTAATAGCACTGCAGTAGGATGTCCTTTTGTAGCCTCAGCCATTCTTTCACTACAGACTCTCTTCACAGAAAGGTGATTAACCTGTTCTGTTTTTCAAGTATGGTTTTAGAAATACTAGTGAATACAAGAGGCTCTTGATGGAGTGTGTAGAGGGGCAATAAGTCTAAGAACCACATGAAGGTGGAAGTAACTGCTGTGGGGAGAAGCTGTTCTATACAAGATCCATTGCTACAGATACCTGCAAAAGTGAAAAGCTATTTTAATTCTGTGGTTCAGCAGGGATTTGCCAGCAATTACAACAGCTGCATGTCATTAGTACAGTGTTGCAATGAAGGTGAAAGATTAAAGGATGTTTTTATGCTGATTTTTGAAATGCGATTCTAGAGTACTTTCTGGATGCATTCCTCCATCAAATTAATTTACTTAGCCATTTTAAAACTAAAATAAGTTAAATAGAATGGAAATCCCATGTTTGAAGTATACTGTACCCTGGATACTATTTAGCATGGCATATTTTGCTAATAAACTGCAGAAATTTTTATTTTGTACTAAGTAGTTTTATCTGCTATACATATGATTACTACAAAGCTTTGGCTATTGTTGATGGATGCTTTTCTCCTAAAGAGAAATTGAATTATTCATGGGTGATACCAATTGTTGATTATTTTTTTTCATGCATTAGTCATAAACAGAAAAATAATTTTTTTGAAAATGTCAAAAATTACGTGTTCAGTGCAGAAATACCTATTTAGTCTGTATAGTTTAATTGAATTTATTCACTTTTGTTCTGCCAAATACAGTATCAGCTTTAAAATGGAAGTAAGAAACGTGATTTTATTATTACAAGCTTACCCCTATTTCCCACATGTTAATCCAAATTCCTGAAAATTATTAAATCTGCTTTGTTCTGTGAACCTTATAAAAATAGTCTAAGCATTCTCTTTGAGAATCCCAGAAATGTTGAACTTCTCAAACATTTTTTTTGCACTGCTTTCTTAGGGAAAAAAAGTTTATATTTTTGAACCTCTTATCCCAATTACTTCTATCTTGTTCATTCAGATTAAAAGCAGTTTGAGACCTGTTTTTTAATGTATGTTTATAAATTGCTTTCTTCAGGGGCATCTTGAATTACATAAAATCTCCAAATTTTATCATAATTTAAAGAAGTGATAAAATTCTATTCTGCTTATAAGCCGTTTAAACAGATGTAGAAGTCATCTCAACACATACAGCTTTGTATTTGATGAAAATCAGAAAAGGTTTAGATAGATTAAAATGTTGATAATGTTAAGTGGTTTTCTAATTGTTATGTTTAGTACCAAGCTCTCATTGGGATCAGTTTCAAGTGTAAGACAGTATTATCTCTTATTTTCTCAGCAATCCTTTCCAAAGAAGCTTCCGATGTCTCAGTCAGTGCCTCAGATTTATATGCAGGTGAAGGAATTTATTTATGCAAGCCTTAAGTTTTCAGAGTCACTTCACCGCAGGTAAGCTTGAACTATCAGGATAAAGTAGCGTGTAACTGTCAGGTGACATAAAAATATACTAAAATGAAAACACACTTTCTTGTGTACTTGCCTGCTATGCTTGTTTAATAATTTACATGTGTAATTTTCATATATATTTAATCTATGATTCCCAATGCTGTAGCATATATTTATTCCTATGTGGATATGTATATACTATATAATATGTGCATCGGTGAGCATAGCTTGATGTGGTAAGCAGTTTAAAACACTGCTGGGGTTCTTTATTGAGTGGTTTGAATAATCTAGAGAATTTATTGATTTAACAAAGCATGTGAAGATTGAAAAATATACTTTGATATTGACCATTTCAGAAGCAATTGTTTAGCATCCCTGATTGCTTCCTATTCTTTCCCTACTCACTGCTTTGAGTTTCCTTAGCAATGATTTCTCCTGCAACAGAATGTACTGTCTGCATTTCACTCCCTCTCCTATTCCACCTTTTTCTGATGGAAAACATCACAGTTCACCCATTTCCTTTTCTCTTCTGGCCTTCAAAAGCTTACTTTTAATTGCATAAAATAGAATTCAGAGATATGAAATCTGGAAGGTATTTGTGGCCTTGTCACCCACTTCTGCACTGTTAAAGATGTAAATTACTCCCTTTCACACGTTCTTAATTGATACTGTTTATAATTTACACGTACTAATGAGCACATGTTGACCTCCTTAGTAACTCATTAAAACCCACAAATTACTCTTTACTGAACTGCTGTGTCAATAAACATGTCCAAAATCTAAAAATAACAGATTTTGCTTCTGTGTTGAAATTCAGTTAATGGATAATTTGGTAAATGAAAGAGGTGTTCTGTCTGCTAGATCACAGAAAACTTGGTGTAACCAAAATTTAAATGCACATAGAGAATACTTAGCATCAAAAATTGCTTTTGCAGGAAATAATTTAAAATTATTAAGTATTACTGTCAAAGTATTGCTATGTACAGCATAATTATAAAAATAAACTTTTTTTTTCCAGTTCAACAGAAATAGATGATATGCTCAGAAAATCTACAAATTTGCTGCTTACAAGAACTCTAAGTAGTTGTTTACAGAACCTAATTAAAAAACCTCATATAGGTTTAACAGAGGTAAGTTTTGAAACATATTCAAGACTACGGATTTTAAAGCAACCCGTGCTAAAACTATTTTTGTAAATGTAGATACACAAATATTGACACCACAGAATGAGAAAATCAAGTGGTGTTTGTTTTAAAATTAAACATGAAAATAAGTATAAAAAGCATCAATATCTGTTACATACGTAAGAACAATACATTGTAGGGTCTAGTTGGGCCCGAGGATGCCTTTTGAGGGAAACATGACAATTAAAGAGTTCTGTGTGTTTTATGATTAACAGAGTTGCAGGAAATAAGCCAAAGACATTTACATTTTTGTTTACATGCAGAGTATGATATGTGTGTTCTGTCTAGTGGTTAGTACCACTAATGTTGAGTTTCCTTTTCTTTCTATAAAAAAAAGAGTGGAGTGGAATATAAGATATACTTAAATGCTTCATTCTGCAGACAGTGTTGTGCCTTTTAAGAACAGTAAATTAAAAAAAAAGCACAAATTCATGATTTTATTTCAGCAATGTATTTTCCTTTATTTTCCCTTTTTTAATTTTAAACTATCAATTGGATATATTTCACTGGGTAGGTATCGGAAATATTTGTTTTTTAAATGGCTGAATTTGTATTTAAGCTACATTATTCCTCCTTAGTGATATATGAAAGCAAACTTGAAAACTAACAGGAAATAGGTGGTAACCTGAAATACTGAAATGAGTTTCTAGTTGCATTGTTCCTGAATGAAGTAACCATTAAAAAAATTAGATTGCAATAGGTTATATAAAAAGATTTTTACAATAATTTTTTATCTCTTGTAGCTTGTTCAAATCATCATAAACACAACACACTTGGAGCAAGCCTGTAAATACCTTGAGGATTTTATATCTAACATTACAAATATTTCACAATTAACTGTTCACACTGCACGACTTTATGGACTTTCTACATTTAAGGTATGGTATATCTCATCCATTATATGACTATGTCTGAAAAGTTACGTAAATGAAGCATTTTAGAACAAGAAAGATGAGAGCAAAGTTGCATGTCTTCTCATCTTTGTCTCTAAAACAATTCTGAACTCTCAAGCATTCAGTTGTAACACTGAGCAGATAAAGAGTGGGTTTTTATGGTATAGTATGATCTGGAATATGTCAGTACATGAGAAGCCTCATTATATTTCAAGTGCATTTTTTGTTAAGTTGAGAAATGGCAGTCAAAGCTTAACTTCACCAGAAGCTTTTAACAGATTAAGCTCCAGTTTTTGTAACTTCTCCCTTTTTCTGAATGGAATCAAGCAAAACAGCTACCTTAATCTAAAATGTTTGAATCTATTTTTTATTCTGCAGTAGAAATACTTTGTGATGTATTTTCAAAGGGTGTAAGTATTAGTATAAAAGAAGTATTAACAACTAGTGCTCGAACTAAAATTATTCTATATTTTTAGAATTCAAATCGCAAAACAAAAGTAAAAGTCATCAGGGATTCTACAGCAGCTACAACTTGAACTTTAGGTATTTGGTGTTTTTTCCATGCACATTGAAACAAAGGAGAGTGATTTCTTGTATTTATGGGATAAAGAGGATTAATCCTATTGAGAGAGTTCTGTTTTCTGCAATTCATTTTATCTCTTGATGCAATATGTAGCCTACCCTACTGTAACATACCCTCTGGCATAGATGCTGAAAGGTGGGTGAGGTGGTATAAGATACCATCATTGCAAGACACTTCATATATTCCAGTTGATGGCTAATGATTCTCCCATTTGCTGTTGCTTGTTTTGCTAAGGATTTAGTGCATAAGGCAGGACGAAAAGTTGTGGCCTAGCAACTGTACTTGGTTGCCATTGCCCTCCCAACAGTTTTACTAATTTTGGTCTAGGATGCCTAGTTTGCTTGTTGTGTACTAATAGTGCTTGTGTGTCTTGGAATTTGTGTATCCATACTATTTTCCTCTAAGAGCAATTAATTATCTTTTTACCAATAAAACAAGCATTCAAAAATACAGCCATAGTCTTTGATTTCATTAAGAGATGAGAAATTCTTTATCCATGAATTTCATTTAATAAGTACATTTGCATTTGCAAGTTGCATTATATTTTTTGTAGATTGCTTATGCTGTTTAACAGTTATGTTTAACACTCCTACAAACTAAGTTCAGTTAGAGAGATTCAATATGTGTCTGTTCTTAGTGAGTTTAACATGTATGCACTTTGAAAACACATGAGATAAATGCTGACAAACAGGAGGGTGTTTTTGTGGGTGTGATTTCTCTCCTGTCTACTTGCCTGGAGAACTTGTTAGCACAATGTTCTCCAATTATAGTAGAAAATTCTTTTCTTGTTAATCCCTTTTTTCCCCTCTCTATTGTAATGAAAAACTGCTCACAGTTCCCCAACTGGGCCCTCACAGAGTTTGGTATGTTCTACTGTTATTAAATTCATCTCCTGGTGGCAAATTGTGTCACCTCTATTCTTCCAGAGTGGTCAAAAATCTCCTTTTATTAGCAGCATCGGTCACGTTTACATTTCATGAGATGAGCTTTCACACCTATGCTGTATTTTTTTAATGCAAGAAAAAGCCAGAAGGACCAGTCTTGCCATTGCCAGAAAGTAATTTTAACATTTAAAGGTGATACAACCACTCCACAAATAAATTAGATAAAAGGAATAAATAAATCCAAACCCAAAGAAAAAAAATGGAAGCAATTTTGCTCTAAACCTAGGCATATATTTGCAAGTCCCATCATTATAAATTGTTGCAACTGAGATTTCATTGCTAATTAGAAACTTTAAATGTAGACTTGACTTTACATGGCCATGACCAAGAAAGTTTAACTTAAAAATTGTGGATATCCATATACTCCTTTGACATGATGACAGGTTGCCAGATGTTTGCATGTTGGATTTGGAGGGCTGTTCAGTGGAGGCTTTCTCAAAGTTGGTTTGGCAGTAGAAATGCTATTTTTAGGGAATCATACTTTGATATTTATTTATGGCAGGGCCGCATACTTTCTTGTTTACTCCTGAAGTGCCTCTCAGCCTAGGGCCTGACTGAAGACTAAATTTGGCACACTCAATGTGAGGACACCTTTAAGCTCAGATAAATGTGAATTTTTTTTTTTTTTTGGTGTGTTTCTTATTTATGCTTTTCTCAAATGCCATGCTTTTGCATTGCTTTCTTCTGAAGGAAAGTAGTGATGGGAGTTTCATCTGCTTTTTTGTTGCTTCAGTATATCCAGGCTATTTTTACCCTCTACAAACCTTAAGCAACCTATACATTTGGTTTAAATCTGATGTCTTACTTGAATTATTTCTCCTAATTTCTCCTGAATTATTACTTCTCATAGCAGTGAAGAAAATTTTATGTTAAACTTAAATTAGAATGATACTCAATATCTTTAAACTCCAGGCTGGCACAACTTTCCAGCAACACACACACAAGCATCTGCACATAGATCCCATTGCATCTCTGAGGATGTCCCCTGTACAAATGAGGCAGAGACACCATTGTCAACTCAGTTCACAGTAAATGCAGGACTTTGCTGTTCCAAAAAGTAGATCCAGGGTGTAGCAGAGCAAAAGTAGGAGCAATTAGGGGAGTGCTCTACATTATGGTGTGTGATGATCAGGATATTTAAAGGAGGATGAAAAATTATGAGTATTTTTCAGATGTGCAGCTTTAAGACAATAATTACATAAAAACCATATGATGGCTTGACCTCTGTCCAGAAAAGACAAAATTACTATTTTACTGTATTACTAGATATATTACTAGATTTTATTTTTTTATTACTAGATTTTTTTACTAGATATATTAGATATCCTAATCTTTTATTATTTTCTTTGTAAAAGAAAAATCAACTTTGTGTCGGGGTTGATACATTTGTAAGGCTGAATTAAAGGTGGTTGTTGTGAAGAAAATAAACTAATTGCTTTGTTTTCAAATTAACCTAATTTGTCTGAAAACTGATTATTCTGTAAACACTCATAGTGTTATACATGCTCATAGTATGCATTATGGGAGCGTTTTGAAAACCACAGCCTCAGATGTAAGAAGACATTAAAATACCAATTTCAATAAAATATTTTTAATCGAAGAAAAACACAAGACTTCAGTTTTGTTGATATAATTTTACCTGCATTTCATAATATTTTAGAATTCTGACAATCATTGCACACTTTTTTTTCAGGATGCAAGACATGCTGCAGAAGGAGAAATATATACAAAACTTAACCAAAAAATAGATGAATTTATTCAGATTGCTGATTATGATTGGACAATGTCTGAATCAGATGGAAGAGCCAGTGGATACTTAATGGACCTAATTAACTTTTTAAGAAGCACGTTTCAAGTTTTTACTCATTTACCTGTAAGTGTTCAAAATTAAGTTTAATTTCAAACTATTTGAACATAATTTTATTTTAAAGCAGTAATATTTGAACCAAAGGTTCTGGTTTTTGGTATGTGCACATGTTGACAGATGTATTTTTAAGTTTTTCTCAGCACAGAGATATTGTCAGATGTGTATCTGGGTGGAGCTTATCCATCATAATACTTAGAAAGTACTTTCAAATACTTTAGTCTAAATATTGTTACCAGCAACTAATTTAAAAATAGTGTAAGAGCTCATGCAGTTTTCTGGAGCCTTTTTTGGTTAACCATCTTGGTTTTGTGTGCGCATGCGTTAGTTCAAAAAATGCAGAATTGGTATAAATCCTGCACTTGTGCATAAGGTTATGGAGGTCTTGTATTCTCCAAAGTTTTTAGCTAAATATTTTTGATCATACAAAGTTACTTGATTCTAGTTAACAGAGCTCCATTGATTGAATCCTTGTTCATGTTCTGATATATCCTGTGTTATTTTGTCTCAGGAAAAAGGGTACTGTTAACCTGTCTTACGTATGAATTGTTACATTCTGTTGTCTGATTTCCCCTTGCTTTCAGATTAAAGACTTTCTAGTTTGGTTCATCATCATAATGGTTTATAGCTTTATAGGTCTGGAGTAACTTCAGTAAGTAATTCAAGCTACATCTGCTTTTTATCAGCTTGTCTAGTTGTTACAGTCACACTGATGTCCAAGGGCTTTGACTACCTGCAATGCTTTATAAAGAATAAGTTCTCAATGCATAGAATGTTTTGAGGCTCCTGACTGAAAGAAAAAAATTTCTTTATGTGCACAACAAGATGTTGAAGTTGCTGGCATAGCAGACTTAGCTTATCTTCTAGATCTTACACAGAGACTCTGATTCTTCAGTGTCCTGTTCTTTTAACTGACTCAAAGACAAAGCCCACTCAGAATGTATCATGTGATATGATGTGAATGTGTCATATGAGGCATGTGCTTCTGTGCCAAATCAGCGGAGCGTCTTTTGATAAAGAACAGCAAGTTTGTTAGATAGTGTAATTCATTGTAATTTAGTATACAAAGCAGTGTGAGCAAATGGCACTGCTCCTCAGTGGCCATATGGATATGGCATTTAAGGGATGTGAAATTTTGTAGAGGAGGATGTACAGAAGTCTGTCATGAATGCATGTTGCTAAGTGGCTGTTCAGAAATGAGCCACAGACAAAATGAAGTAATGTGTTAAGAGGAATGCAAAGAAGCAGCTGTGGCCATTAGGACTTAAGAAGTGTGGAAGGTATAGAATTATGTGCCTGGGGGTACAAGTCAGCCTTTGGAGAAAGCTAGTTTCTGTAGAGAGGTTATTCTGTAATTTCAAACTCTGATCAGGTAACAGGCGGGATGTAGGACAAGTAGTCTGCTGTGGCAAGAGGTTTCTTGTAATTTTTTACTTATCCTGCATCTCATGCCCTATCCTGTCTTGGCCAATTGTAGAAATATACAGTCCTGTGAATGTTGTGTTGAGCTGTGGAGTTTATATGAAAATGTGTGCACACTATAGTGATTCTAGTTAGATTTGTACTAGTAAGTTATTTTCATTGAGAGAAAATCTATAGTAAAAGTATTTTCCAAGATTAGCCCACAACCAGGTTCTATAATTCATTAAAATAGTAGGTGCTTTGGAGTGATAAACTAAGCTAGATTTTCACATACTGTAATTAAGATTTGTAATAGTTTTAGAATTAATTTTCATTAATGAATTATTTCACTGATGTCACAGTGTCGTTTCCATAATGATTTTTGTATGGCTGGCAGAAATATTTCGCTGCTCAAAATACTTTATCAGAACCTTTTCTGGAATTAGGAGTCAAAGAAAAAATTCCTAGCACACTGGCCATAATTCAAATAAGGAAAAGAGTGGGACAAGGAGAGAGGGCTCTTCTCTTCTACCTTTGCATACCCAGTTGTGTTAGAGGGCATTGGGCTAGGACTGGGGATGCTGTTGGCCCCACTAGTTCTTTGTTGTCACTCTCCACAGTTGCTGACTTTCTCTTTGGAATTGTTTCAAACGCTATTTTGCCTGTAGAAGTGTTATAATATGTTCTTTAACAATTTTTTTTTTGTGCAGTCATTTGGTTCCTGTCATCCAGAATCTTGTTTTATTTTTGCTATAAGCTGTGTAAATGCACAGGGATGTGTCTCCCTTTGTGCTTTCATGTGGGGCTGTACCGAAGTATTTCTGTACCAATGTAGGCAAAACTTTTCAAAAATGCATCTTATGTTGTGTATCTGTTGTATGCAATTTGTATTATTTTCATTGGAATATTAGAGCTCTAAATCAGGTAGACCATGAACTGCACTGAATCTGCACACAAAGGGACATAAGTTAGTCAGAGTCTGATATCTCTGTTGACTCACTAGAAATGTCTTGTATCTCCAAAGCTTTTTTTCCCTCTCAAGCTTTGCACATTGTTTTCTCCTCTGTGTTTGTTTGCTGTACTTAAGAAGCAGTTTTGGAAAAGAAAACAGCTTTCTTCCAATGGATTGTGTCATATTTAGATTGTTACTATCCTGAGCCATTTTAAGTCTTGCTTAAATAAATATGTTAATAACATATTATACATATATAATACATATATAATACATATAATAACATATTATATGTATAATACAGCCCCTGTAAGCCGAAATGGTAAACATGGCATTTATTTTTTAACCTAAGACTTTTGAAGTATATTCTTTATTGTAAGGAAAAGTTTCTGGAAAGGCATTTCAACAGACACTTCATAATTTGAAGTTTGCTACTTTGATATTTTGGCATACAGTTGCTTATTACAGAAAAACATATTATTGCCAACTTAGTATTATTTATGTTATAATCTCTTTGTTACACTTCAACAAAATACTGTAGAAGTTCAGAGGTTTTAAAAAAATTATTATGTAGCTACAATTGTTCTTTTATGCTTTTTCTTATCTTTTATTGCTACCAATTTTTTTTTTTTTGAAGTTGACAGTACATCTTAATTTTTTTGTTTTGACTGCCTTACTGGTTTCCTTCTCAGCATAACAACAATGACCATGCAGCTATGTCGGTAAGTAGATGCAAGATGAAGAAAAAGCATGTGAACGGAAAAACTATGAACTGCCTGCAGGCTTATTGCTTCAGTTTTTAATCATTTAATAAAAAGACCCTTTCTGTTTTGCTGATAACTTGCTGTGTACCTTGTGTGGATGCATGCAGGGATCAGGTTAATGACTAACATTGGGCTTTCACATACACTGGGACAGACAGCAGGAGTCCTAAAAACCTTGCAGAAGGTTGATGGGGTGTGCCTTGCATCCCAAATGAGGTAATTTAGAGACTGAGACCTCTTGAAAGAGAGGTCAGGTATCAAAATACAGCTATTGGACATGCATACAGAATTAGGATAGAGTGATATAGCTGAATAAAGAATCAGTGAAAGTTCCATCATTCCTCTGTAACATTTGTGTGGGATCAAGGGAATGTGTGTGCTGGTGTTCTTTATTTGCTTCTTAAATTTTTTTTAAGAAGTTAATGAATTTCATTTCAGAATTTTCCCATCCCCTGGTTATTTTCAGGTTGTAATATTTTTTCAAATGAGGAACTTATTTTGATTTGGCATAAGAATTGCCATGATAATAGAAGTGATGAGCTTAGTGTTACTGAATTATTAAAACCTGGAGAGTGGATCTAGCAGTGAGCTCCCAAGTTGTTAGGAGCCTAGAGCATGAGTTACAAGTGGAGGTGTAGAGAGGTGTGGAGTATTCTGCTGAATTCCTATCCTCAGTTACTTTGAAGGGTCTGCAGGAAAAAAGGTCAAGTAGTGTTGGCTACAGTGCTCCATGTAGAAAGTTGGACTAGATGACAATGGTGGTTCATTCCAATCAACAGTTCCATAATTTCCAATATTCAGCATCCAGGTGAACTGTCAAGCTAATAGGTGTCATGAGCTCTGTGTTTTGTGTAGAAATATTTCCTGTTAGTATTGTATAGGTCTCAGGCTGCTGTTTCATGATTGAGGACTAGCAGAATTTCAGCAATGTGGAACACAGAAGCTATATGGCTTTTGGAAGGTTGTAATTGGAAAGTCATGCAGTATTTAATGGCTCTGTTTTCTGAATTCACAAGAATTTAGTCTTTTACATTTACGTCCCATTTTAAGTTCATCTTGCAGTTCATAGTGCCATTAGATGCTTTAAATCAAAAAGCAAATAAAAATTTCATTATACTGCTATTAATCTCATGAAATAAATTGGATAATCAAATTTGTTATTAAGGAACTACCTTTTTTAGTGTTATTTTGAAGAGATAGGGAAAAAGGTTACCTTTTATTTCCAGATCAGTTAACTTGAAGTTATAGTGGGTCTGTATGTAAATTATTTTAATCTAAATTTAGAATTAGCTGAAATTTTATTCTGGATATGTGCCTTGTCAAAGCAAAGTTGGAAAAGAGTGGCCATTGAAAAGATGCTGTTGCAATTTACTTTGAATTAGGTATTTTTAATTGTTTCATTTGTATCATTTGGGGCAGAGACTGGAAGTAAAATCGATTCTTAAAATTTCCATTCATGTTTTTAGGATGTTTGTATTCTATCAGTAGTTCAAAAGTTGGAGTTTATAACCTTGAGTGATAAAATTTGTATGTTTAATTTATTTTAGAAAGAATAACATGTTATTTCATATTGCTAAATAATTCTTCACCTTAGCATCTTAGACTAATGGAAAAGTTTTGTTATTTTCTTTTTATGCTGAGGATGGCAGTTTGTGTTATTTTATTGTTTCTGTGATTGGCAGCAAAAGCCTAATTTCACAGCTTGCAGTGAGAGTGCAGGGGTGGTGGTTTTCTGCAGCTATATTCAAAAACTGTCAATCAACAGCCTCCACAGGCTACTTAGAGAATGGATTTTCTTACAGACTTTTCCAACTGCTGTTTCATGCTGTCTTTGATTGGCACAGCCTGGCAGGGAGGATGGATGAATCTGTCACTGGCTGGTTAATTGTGTTGCTGGTCTCAGCCTGACATCAGGTCTTTGACTCCTAAGTGGCTCAATACAAAACAAATTAGCAGATTGTAGTCATATTTCTCTTTCTATATGCTTTGACTTTGTTGAATGCAGTCCATAAATCATATTGACTGACACAATAGTGAATGATGAAAGCTGCTTTTGAGACAGCTAGCATGGGTTTTAGAAAGCAGCACCGCGAAGGTGCCGTGGAAAGATGCATATGGCTGACCCTTTGGGAATTTCCTAGGAGCCAAATGTCTCTTTACTACAATTGTTCTTGGGAGAAAAGCTTTTGGGTCCTATAAAAAAGGATTTAATATGTCAGCAGATTCTCTTTACAAGCTCCTTTGAAATATAAGAAGTTTGTCTAAGGGTTTTCTCTTTTTACAAACTTGTATTTCAGCAAAATGTGAAGGCTGGGTGAAAAAACAGTTGCCTTTAACACTGTTAGCAGGTGTTTTTGTGTATAGAATAGGGTCCTTGTTTCCTAAACTTTACACTGATTGAGTGGAAGAATAGGTTTTGTGGATAGGAGCAATTAGCATAGGCACAGCAGAGACAATAGTAGTGTCTCCAAATGGGAGGCAACTGGGGCGAATGTGAGAAGCCTGCTGAATCTCTGCATGCTGTTGAATATAGGTATTTAATTGCCAGATAACCATGGCCACCCCCAGTCCCTTAAATAATAATAGTAATTTTAAAAAGCAAAAATAACAAACATCAAGACTGTTTAAAAATTAACTGACATTTGTTCAATCCTGAAAAGTGTTATTGCTATGTTCACGAATCCTTGTATTTCCTCTTCAAAATGCTTTATGAAAAATTGGCAAGGAGTTAATGATGTGGTAGATGTTGGAAATTCGGAGATGAATTTTTATCTAGATCCTATTTTTCAAACACAAATGTTAATTTCATTCTTTTCTGGGTATCATACATCCAGTGTATTTTGAACTGGGAAGCACTGAATTTTGAAGAGGATAACAGTATAGTTCACATTTCTCTTAGTTAAAATTCAGCATTTTGATAGATATGCGTAGATTTATTTTTTTCTCTAAATTTGAGGATATTAAGTGACTTTTATTAAGTATCAACTGTGTATAGTAAACTTGTAGTATTTGTTGATGTGCCATTTGAACAATAAGCCTGTAGTTCGAGTTACATAGTTGGAAATAGTTTATATGTTAGGATGTTTCCATTTTATGAAACTTTAAAACCAACATTAAATGTACATGTATTGATACTTATTTGAAATCCAAGTGGCTTTAGCTGTGTCATTTCCTTATTGTAACCATTATCCTGTGCTCCAGTACTATTGATATTTGCCAGACTGCAACAATTAACTGCACATGCTTGTTAGAAATATAAAATTCTATTATTTATTTAAGATAACGGAGGAGTATGCATTGTTTCCATATGAAATAAACTGAACTTTAAAATTTTTCATGACAACCTATTAATCTGGTTGAACTTTTATTACATTATAGTGGCAGCATAAATAGGACATGGAGCTGATTTGATGGAGCAGTAGATTAAACAGAGATGCACTAGTTGTTCCATTAAATCAAAATGACATTTCCATTAAGTATTTCAAATGCACTACACTGTAATTACATGAACTGTGGCCCATTTAGTCCCCTTCTCACCTCCCTTTTTCCTTCCTTTTTTGCCTATTCTTTTTTTCTTCTTTTTCCCTCATTCATATTGATATTGTTCTGCTTGAGGAATAGAGCTGCATGTCTCCCAATATAATTGCTCTTGGGTTTGGGAGACTTTTAAGCATGCTGTTCTTGCATTGTTTCTTACATTCTTTGTTGTCAGTTCATCTATTTTGCTCAAATATGTTATTTGCTTTTCTGAGATTTTCAATTAAGAAACTGACATGTCATTTTAGATAAAAAGCTCCTTACAGTTCAAGGTGTCCTAATGCTAAAAAAGAATTAGCAACAGCCATTTAATGTTTCAGTGTGAACGTGAGGAGAGTTGAAGGCTTTCTGTTGTATTCACTATATTTTAATTACCTTTTAACAACTAATGGATTCTTAAAGCATTAAATACTTGGGGCCAAATTTGCTTTCTGTTATGAAGATTTTCTTCACATGAAAGTTCAATCATCTTAGCAAGTTGACTTATTAAGGACAAGATCTGGCTCTTCAGATGATGGAGCAGAACTTTGCAAACTTCTTGGGACAGTGAACTGTCCATTGTAGTTGTTCATTACTTATATGTGTTTCTGGGAGTCAACAGTGAATTTTTCGACCTGACTTTGTAGAAAACAGCTGGAGAACCATGACTTTAGAGAAAAAGGTGACATTGCTGTACTGATGGATAGAAGTAAAACAATAATGAAGGGTGCTCCAGTAGCTGTGCTGTGTTATTATGATTTCTTTTCTGTAAATGTGTTGTTACCTTTGTTTCAATATCATTATAATGTACACATCAGTTGAAAAGAGTGGTTTCAGTACATTAGACTACAGAGATTCATATACTTGCATTTGACACCCAAGTTCACTCTGTTTTAAAAGATGGCAGTGCTGTGAATAGAATGTTGCCATCTGGTTTGGTATCTGGTCTCATGTGGTTTTCATAACTTTAGGTAGAATGAATTTTGTTATCTTTACATTTTTCTGTACTAAATTTTAAATAACTTATTAAGGTTAATGTCTGACTTTGTGTTTTGTTTTTTGATCTTGTGTTGGGAATATCGTCTCAATTACATGTAGACGATACAGAGCAATATTGCCAGCTAGACTGTGATTGGAAAATTATTTCTATTTTGTACAGCAGAGGGTTACAGTTCATTTTGCAAGTGGATGATCACTGACAGCACTGATTTATTAAGCACCTGAGATAGTGGATAAGCATGAATTTTTAAAATAATTTAGAAACTAACTTTGAGGTTGAATCTGAGCAGTTAAACTACCAACAATTAGCACAAGCTCTTACAAGAAATGCCCCGAACAATTGCAATCATTTTGGTTTATATAAAGTGGAGGTTCATTTTAAATTTGCCATTGCTAAAAATATGCAGCATGTTGATTTTCATTACATTCTTGCTTTCATTTTCTTTGGGTTAAAAATATTTAAATAAATCCACAGAGCTGTTCATATGCTTCAGCAACTTTAATTGTCATTGTTTTGGAAATGTCCTTGTTTTAATGAAGACTGTTGGATTGCTGGAAGAAATTTCAATAATTGTTTTAGCATCTATTTAATCTAGTTCTCTGTTTGATCTAATAGAAACAAATCTAATAGGTTAAAGAAATAACAGGAAGTGTGATCTCTCTCCTTCTAATCGAAGTTTTGTATCATTAAGACTTAGAATGTATATTAAAATCAAATCAGATGAGCAGTTCTTTAGTGATGTATCATTTATTTCTATTGTAAAACTTGTTGCTTTTTCTAATAGGGAAAAGTGGCCCAGACAGCTTGCATGTCAGCCTGCCAGCACCTTTCAATGTCCCTAATGCAGATGCTACTGGACAGTGAATTAAAACAAATAAGCATGGGAGCAATTCAGCAGTTTAATTTAGATGTGATACAGTGTGAATGTAAGTATATATTCGAATCTGTATTGGTCTTAATATTGAAAAAAATTATTTAGTGTAAGCTATATAGTGATCCTTCTCTGTAATCTGCTAAAACTTTGTCTTTTATTAAAAAGAATAGTATTACAGTACATCTTGTTGTAAAAGTATTTGTGAGTGAGTATGTTGGCATTCCTGGGAAATTTTTTAAACAAAACTTTTAACTAAAATGTCTAAATTGAAACATACATTGTTGTTACTCCTAATGGGATCATAATCACTTTATCCAGTACAGATTTAGTTTAGTACAAAATTACCCAAAACTACTACATAGATATTACGCTTTAATGGTTAAGAAAAAGAGATCAAATGTCTATGAAATTTTAATGTTTCCTCTTGAGTTCATCTATTATTATACAAATTCTAAATGAGCTGTTACATAGGGTTTCCCCAGCCCTAGAACTGCTACTGCCTTCCTGTGCAGAATCATAGTACTCATTTAGTAAACATCAGATGTTGTTTTATTGTCACTGTTGAAAATATGGTATCAGAATTGTTGTATAAACTGGTTCAATACTGAAGGCAGGATTAATTACCTCATGTGTTGCATGGAGCTCATGGTTCAGGGTGAGCTGCTAATCTGTAAGAAGAAAGTTCCATGAATAGGTGTTAGGACTGGTTTTGTAGTTGATGACTGAGATACAGTGGAAAGGCTCACTAGAGATTTTATTTTCAATGTGTATTTTCAGATTCTTCTGCTCTGTGTTTGTTTTGTTTTTTTTTTTTTCCAAAGTATCTTTCCTGTTATGTGTTTGAAGCATAGGTCTCAATGATTTTGGTGACAGCTGTAAAATGGGGCAGTTATACAAGTCATATCCTGAGGCTTGTAGTTTGGATACATGAAAAACATTTATGATTACTCCATTAGAAGCCACCTATGGGAAACTGAAAATTTAATTTCAAGCAATTTGGTTAGCATCACAAAAGGTTCTTGTGGGAGTCCGGAGACAGACTTAAGGAGCATTTTTGACATTTTAACCATATACTTGTCTTTCCTTCTCCTGCCTTTTTTGTTACATTCCAGCTGAGCTCAGTAACATGTGGAGCAGACATCTTCCTGACAGTCCCTCACTGTCCAGCCTTAAGGCCTTTCAGGGCATGGAACAAACTGATGGGACTATCAGGGTCAAATTCATAGTATATTTGTGATTAAAATTCTGTGATTTTACAAGTTAACCAAACAGATCGTGGTTTGACTTTTGTTACTTTGGTATGCCTGATGTTGCAGATTTAATAGTGTGCTTTTCAGGTAGGTACATAGGAGTGTGTTTGTGCATTTGTATAGTTTCCTAGATGTAAAAATGATAACAGTTTTAAAAGAGAAATTATACAGTATTCATAATATTGACATCATCCATCTTAACAAGCTGAATTAATGCAACCACTAAACCATCACGTGCCTTCTGAACAAATAGTGTAACAGTGAAGAAAACTTGTCCATTACAGTATTATTCTGTTTCTAATATTTAAAATATCAGCTGTGAACAACACAGTACCTCACTACTTTCTGTAGATTACCAGTGCCCTGTTTCACCCTGGGATTTCTAGCAGTACAGGGGATAAAATGCATGACTTGCAGGTGACTTTGACAATACGAACGGTATGTTCAGAACAAAGAAGGGAGAAGTTCCAATGTTTCCAGCTATCATCTGGTCTTTGGCTTGTTTTCTGACATTTTTTTTCTCAGGCAAAGGCTGATATGTGCCGTGATTAGTGTAATCCTATTTTCTATTACCATTCTGTCTACCGTCTTTGGTTGATGCACAGCAGAAACTTTAATCAGTGGAGTAGAGTTTTATTTGATCTAAAGTGATAACATTTCATTATTTTAAAATAATAAAATAACTGTAAGACAACATGGTTTTTCATCTGTAGCTGTTATTCTGAGTATCTAGCATGGACAGGACATACCAAAACTTTAGCCAAAATAAGAAAGTTTCAGAAAGCTAGTAACTTAAAAACTGAAAAATGCATCCTTCCACCAATGTGTAATTTCTGGCATGGGCTGTACAACTGCTAATAGAATGAACTGTATTTCTTCCTTTGTGAAAAGCTTTCAAAGCATGTTAGAAAAAAAATTGGTTTTGCACAAAAACCCTTTGAGTAGTTTAAATACAATTATGGAAGCTTGTCAGAATAGTGTGTTGCAACAAACCACATTTTGCAGTCTGTGGAATAAAGGAGTGACACAAGATTTTGCTCAGATTGCTTTGCTGATGTGGTTTCATTCATAAGGTCCATCACAGTCACATTCCAGGCCTCACTGTGATGCCTGTGATTTATGTTCTAGCTCATCACCCTCCCCCAGCTTTATTCTTTGATGCTTTGGGATTAATGGATACAACAGTGACATTTCAAGTAGTGCTTAGAGTGTGCAAATAATTCACAACTGTTGGGAGTTTTCTACTGTATTGTATTAATAGATTTGACATTTTACTTAATGTAGTATACTCAGATAAATTTTGAACTAAGAATTTGGATGACATGTAGAAAGTTATTAATATCTGAAGGCAAATTTAAAAATTCTTGTCAATATTGTAGAAATTTTTTTCTGATCTCTAACATTATAATTTTATTCTTTCTGATATGAACTGGGGAGATCTAAATAAAAATCAGAAAAATTGTGATAACTTATTTGCTTTTTTCATTTCTGTTAAAAACCAATCAACAGTCCAAACAATTCAGCAATCTGCCAAAGTCAGTAAGTGCTCTTCTTAGTGGCATAGGATAGGTAGAGTGATAAGTGGGCTTGCAAGAAAGGAAGGTGGAAGGGAAAGAAGTTATCTGGTGGTGAACTGGGATTTTTGTTGTTCTGCACTAAATTTTCATACAGTGGAGTACCTATAATAGTTTACTTCAAAAAGCAGAGTAGAAAATCTGGAAATACCTGATATTGTTGCTCAACAATAATAATAGCATCAGGTGGTCTTATCTCAGGATTTGTAAGGGAAAAAAAAGGCATCATCATCTTACTCTTCTTCTAGCAGGTTTTTTGTTTCCTTCCAGACTCCAAAATATTTCAGTTTGTCCTGTTCTAATCAAAGTATTTCTCTACTTCCTCTGCAAATTTTATAACCTAGAGCAATGTTTTACCCCTGTATTTTGTACCATTCTTTCTCAGTGGTTATTTCCACTAGGATGACTGAGATTCTTGAAGCACTGTTCAGAAAATAGAAGGTCCTGTTGAATAAAGTCCAAAGAGTAGTCTCTTGCTTAAATATTACATTTTGGTTCCCCAAGGAAGGAAATGGATTGGGAAGGGGGTGTTTGCTATTTCTTGAAGACAAAATTCAAACGTGGATTACTGTATTACTGTCACTTTATAGGAAAAAAGGTGTACATAATAAAAATTGAGCTTTTTACAGACACCATCCAGATCTACTTAGCTTACATCAGCTTCTTGTTAAGGAATTAGAACTTGTCTGAAGTTGTAATTGTTGGAAGAGCTACATGTTTTTTTTATGTGTTTTGACACAGATGAATTGTGAGGTAGGATTAGTTAACAGAATGAAATACGGGTGAGTGGGCATTGTTCTTCACCCAGATGTGAAAGGGTGAAAAGGTTTTGGGTCTTGCCTATAAACAAGCAAGGGTTGGTGGAGAGTTAGTGCAAAGCTGGGTGCTCTGTATTTTCCTGATCAGCCCTGTGTGTGGCTTCCTGACAGTCTGTCCTTTCACCCACTGCATGGAGAGCAGCAGTTTCCAAGAGCAAGTGACATCCTCACCAAAGTGTTCTCTGCTGAGCACACACAACAGTAGTCTCCAGGTGGGCATGCCAGAAGCTGAGGAACCCAGATCCTGTTTTTCCTTGAAAAGGCACCGTGTTCTTGTCTGGAGGCCCTGGCTTTACCTGCCTCCTCTCCCATCTGGGCAGTCAGGTTAACTTCACTCTCTGGAGGCCATCCTTCATCTGCCGCTCACATATGGCAGCAGGGCGGGAGTGGAAGCAGCCAGACCTTGCTGGCACTGGGGGCTGCTGCCTGGCCAGCTGGCAGCTCCCTCAGCAAGGCTCCCTCCAGGCATGTTTGAACAGCTGGAGCATCCAACAGGGCTGCAAAGTGGCTGAGGCAGCTGGGATAGTCACCTGATTCTCTGCTCTTCCTTTAAAAATACTTCTGTAGCTTTGCTGTCCCGCCTGTGAGTCAGTGCTATGAGACTGGAGTTAAACTGTCCTAATTTAGCTTTTGATTCAAAGTCTGGACTCTGGATTTTAATTTCTTACACTGAGCAGCAAAACTATTTGTCAAGAATTAGGTATTGAATTCCCAGACCAGCAGAGACGCACGACCAGATTGTCTAAAAGATGGGATTTTGAGGCAATAAAATTAAGAGACCTGTTAATAAATACAGAATTGTGTAGAAATTCAGTGCAATTTACAGTTAAAGATGTCTTAAATTCCACTTAGTAGATGCAGCCTTTATCTTAAGATCTCCATTAATACTTATGTATATATATGTCAATTCTCATATATTCTGTATACAAAATGTAATTATAAGAGCAAAGCAAAATATTAAAAAGAAAACGGACTGAAGTAATCTTTACAACATTTATATTCACCAGTATAATTTATGTGTTACCTCCCAGCCTGTTTTTGTATTACTACATACATACTTGTTTCATTCAATCGTATCTTCTTTATATTCCTAAACTGCCTGTTACAGGAAGTATGTTGAGATTGTATGTATTGAGGACCCACATATTTTTCATTCTATATACACAGTATCAGCAAAGTGGAGGAAGAGAAGAGGTTAACAAAAACATTGTGAATACCAGATTCATATAACGTATATTTTCAACTGATTTTCCCCAAACATTTGAGTTTCTGATTCAAACTGCCAAACAGCCAATGAGTGACAGTTTAATAGTGATCTTTGCATTTCATTCTCCTATATTATAAAATTCCAGAATGCTTTTATGCACATTAAGCCAAACAAACCAACCAGCCCCCTACCCCTGCAAATCCTCTTTAAGCCTAGAATGATTGTAGGGGGTGAATATTTTAAAAGATGTATATATGACAGTGTTTCATTACTATCTAGAAAAGGGCCCTTAGGACAAAGACATTAAGAATGTTAATCCTGTTCTTATATCTTCCTAATATGCTGTGCAGTAGAAAATATTTAATTAGCTTTGTAAAATTGTTAGCAAAACTTAAAAGCCCTACACTGAGGGCGGAGGGGGAACTGTCGGACTGTTACCATAAGTAGATTATCTTTTTGCCCTCTGAACTCATGAAATTATAATCATGAAGCAAATTCTATTGTAGTCACCTGTCAGAGTGTTCCAAACGTGAGAATAAATGCTTGTGCTGTAATGAGTGTCCCTAATGTTGTAAATGCATTCATAATATAAAATTGTAGTTTAAGAGAACAAAGCTTATACAACAATTAAGTTTGGTACATTGTGTACTTCTTGTTCTGTGGCTGCAATGGAAGTAGATATTACGTAGAGAAACAAAATTATTCTGCATTATTTAATGTGTTTGGATAAATTCCAAACTCTCTTAGCCTGATGAGCACAGAAAAGATGCAAATATTTGCCCTGTGGCATGTAAGAGTACTCTGCTGTAGGAAGATATCTCCTGAAGTATAAAGTGTCAAAAGCTAGCTGAAAAGACTTTCTGAAGGTCACACATTTCAGTTATATTTACTTTTTAGTTCTGTAACCCTTTTTTTACCATTGATCTTCTTTCTCCCAGTGCTAGCTATAGTTGTGGAGTGGCTGGAAGAGCTGAGATTCTGGTGGGGGAAGCTGGTCACAGTGTACTGTGTATGAACAGAAAATTAGGATCAGATCAGATGATCTGATGGGCCTTACCTTTCTGGTTCAAGGGGTGTAGAAAAGACCCCTTCTGACCATCATGTGTATCCATGTTCTGCCACAGCTCACAACTCATGTATCTCTTCTCATCTGTTTGCTGTGGAGCTTTACTTAAGATTGCCTGCTGGAGTGTGGTGTTCCATTTTAAACTCTGGTTTGGCTGGCCTCAGAGGCCAGCTTCACTGTCCTTAAGAAAGGGTATTCCTAGTGGCCAAGGAATACCTGCAGCCATGTAGACACATAGGCCTGTAGCCTAGGTTGTTCAGAGGGGTGCCTAAGGTTCCTAGGTTTAGGCATCTTTGTAATTCTACAGGTTGGTGATTGTACAGGTTGTTTTATCTTTGCTGATTTAAGGAGTTTATTATGAGAAAACTCTCCCTATAAAATACTGAGTGTAAAGTATGTTTTCTCTACTGTTTTTTAGCTTGCTTTTTTTTTTTTTTTTTTTTTTAAAGGTTTTTTTGGGGTCTATTAAACTTCCCT